>OVAX01001774.1:0-38972 GCA_900406405.1 Lepidium africanum | reverse complement strand
TTAGGCACCGATCCGTTGTATGTGCTTCATTTAATGGTTTTGAATAAACAAAATAAGTAAAAATATAATCATATAAAAATTAAAAGTCAAAATGTTCAAATTGACATTTAATCTCATAACAACAATTTTATATTACGTTACATGTGATGATCATTGATTCTGTCTTCATGTGTCTTACAATCATTTGGTCTTTCGAAAAAACTTTAACTCAATCACGTGAACAAATCTCAAATCTTTTATCAATGGAATCCAAAGACAGCCAATTTTACAACATGCATTATTTTCCAATTATTCTAATAATCGAACACTTCTAAGTAATTTTTTTTAATTTTTTTTTTCAGATGTGGCCATCTTTGATAAAAAAGACAAAGGAAGGAGGCATTGATGTGATCCAAACGTACGTTTTCTGGAACCTCCATGAGCCTAAGCTCGGACAGGTCGGTTTCAATATGAAACTAAAATTCATTAATTTCTTTATCAAACTTGTATTAAATTGTAACATATAAAATGAATAATGCAGTATGATTTTAGTGGAAGAAACGATTTAGTGAAGTTCATCAAAGAAATTAGATCGCAAGGTCTCTATGTTTGTCTACGTATTGGACCCTTCGTCGAAGCCGAGTGGAATTACGGGTACTAATTAACTCTTTTCTTTACTTGAAATTGTTAATCAATATATAATAGAGAAAAGGTTCAATTTGATTTCAACGACCGGTTTGTGTTAACCAGGGGATTACCATTTTGGTTACGGGATGTACCGGGTATGGTATATCGAACAGACAATGGGCCTTTCAAGTTCCACATGCAAAAATTCACAACTAAGATTGTAAATTTGATGAAATCAGAAGGCTTATATGCTTCTCAAGGAGGTCCAATTATTCTTTCTCAGGTATACATATGTTTAAAAGTTCGGTTTAAGTTCTTTCTCACAATTGAAGCTTAATCAAACCAAAACTGGATTATGAACTCTTAACTCATAATCAATTGACTACGAGTGAAAAAGTCTTTAAAGTTTTTGTTTTGGAGATGTGAGATATTGTAACATGTTCTATCGAAATGTGGATAAGTATTAGTTCAAACCTATAACCTCGAAAATATCAAAAATAGATATGTTAGTATCGGTTGAGTCAATCTAGTTCTGATATCATGTTATATTACGAGTTTCCAATTAAAAACTACCAATGAGTAAAAAGACTTTTATCTCTTATATATTGTTAGATTAGAGTTGCATTCTTTTCAATGTGAGATATTCTAACATTCAGTAAGCTTCTTGGTTCTTATAATGTTAATATGTTTGATTTCTTGTGGTTTAAATCGTAAAGATCGAGAATGAGTATGGAAATGTGGAGGCGGCCTTTCGTGAGGATGGAAAATCGTACATCAAGTGGGCAGGGCAAATGGCGGTCGGGCTAAACACCGGAGTGCCATGGATCATGTGCAAACAGCCGGACGCTCCTGATCCTGTGGTTCGTAGTTCGTACCGTACCGGTTACTTATCTTAAGATCAATACTTTTTATGTCTTAAAGATCAATGTTACAATTTGTAGATCAATACATGCAATGGGATGAGGTGTGGCGAGACGTTTTCCGGACCAAACTCACCTAATAAGCCGACATTGTGGACTGAAGATTGGACATCGTTGTAAGGGTTTTACTTCTCTTCATTGTCTATTTTGATTTGTTTCTTGTTCAATAAGTTAACGTTTGTATTGTGTGATGAATAAAGCTTTCAGGTTTATGGAACAGAGCCTTATATTAGATCTGCTGAAGATATTGCTTTCCATGCTGCTCTTTTCATCGCAAAAAATGGAAGCTACGTCAACTATTATATGGTAAATAAAATCTTGGCACTAATATAGTATAAGAGGTTTAGACCCTTACACGTTTAGATGTTCAACATAATATTAAATGTCCGACAAACTTTTGTATCCTTGTGATTAGTCGGATTCACTAAGGTTACTCTTGATATATATAACAATGTTGTTATTCAATTAATCGCGATATGATAATCACAGACTTATACCATGTTCCAATACAGTACCATGGAGGAACAAACTTTGGAAGGACTTCATCTTCATATTTCATTACAGGATACTATGATCAAGCTCCTTTGGATGAATACGGTATGGTCTAAAGCTCTTGAACATGTTCACTATATGGAAGGATACAATAATTTGCTTATGAGTTTTGTTTTGTGTGTGTTCAGGCCTTTTAAGACAGCCTAAGTACGGTCACTTGAAGGAGCTTCACGCTGCAATAAATTCCTCTGCAAATCCTCTGCTTCAAGGGAAACAAACAATTCTTTCCTTAGGACCATTGCAACAGGCTTATGTCTTTGAAGACTCGAGAAGTGGTTGCGTTGCGTTTTTGGTGAACAATGACGCATCTAAAGTCATTCAAATACAGTTCAGAAACAATGCTTATAGCTTGAGCCCCAAGTCAATTGGTATTCTTCAGAACTGCAAAAACCTTATTTATGAAACAGCAAAAGTACGTCTTTCTTTATCTTCTTCTCTGATATCAGTAATTAACAACTAATTAAGCTTATAAATCGCTAATTAACTATGACCAATAAAGGTAACTGTGGAGAAGAATGTGAGAGTTACAACACCAGTTCAAGTGTTCAATGTTCCAGACAAATGGGAAGTGTTTAGAGAAAAAATCCCAGCTTTCTCAGGAAGATCTTTGAAGACAAATGCATTGTTGGAACACACTAATGTGACTAAAGACAAAACTGATAATCTTTGGTATACTACAAGGTAAAATATAAGAGACATAATTCATTACATTTGTAGTGTTCATTTATAATATTTTCTAACACCTAGTTTGGCTCTTTCAATGTAAGCTTTAAAAAGGATTCAACATGCAACAACCCGTCTATCAACATAGAATCAAGCGGACATGTTGTTCATGTCTTTGTCAACGATGCACTTGCAGGTACATAAGTAATGAAAGTAACTTGGGAAGATAAATGTGTTTACAAACTTTGCTTGGATCTTGATTTTGACGGTCCATTGTACATAGTTTCCAAGGAACATATAGTTTAGTCTCTAGTATAGCTTGGTTACCAAAGTGTTCAGTATTCATATTGTGAAGATACTGTAAGTTGTTAGTACAAACCCACGATCTCCGAGATAACAACTAGAGTTGTTAGTATTTGTTCGGTATGCCTCGACATGTTAGCACATGTTGAGTCAACTGACTCTAATACGATGTTAGATTATGAGTTTTCAACTCAAAACCAATCAATAATGAGTAAAAGACTCTCATCTGTCATATCTTATATGTTAGATTAAAGATTTGTTTTGGTTTCGATTGGGATATGCTAACATAAGTGTGTTGTTGCAGGATCTGGACATGGAAGCAGAGACATAAGAGTAGTTAAACTCCAAGTTCCGGTTAGCTTAATCAATGGACAAAACAATATATCAATCCTCAGTGTAATGGTTGGTCTACCGGTAAGGCATTTGCTTAACCAAAACCCGGTTTAGTATTTTTTGTATCACACTAAAGAGTAGAATTATGACACTTTCTCCAACTCTGTCAATGAAGGACTCTGGAGCTTACATGGAGAGGAAATCCTATGGACTAACTAAAGTACAAATTAGCTGTGGTGGGTCAAACACCATCGATTTGAGTGCTTCTCAATGGGGTTATTCGGTAATATGATGAATAAGCTTTCATTCTGTGAGTCATAAAGTGATTGAAAATTACATTGATACATTATCTCTTAATGCGTTGTGAAGATTGGATTACTTGGAGAGAAAGTTAGGTTATATAAACCTACAAATATGAAGCGAGTGAAGTGGACTAACAATAATGCTGGACTCATTAAGAACCATCCTCTCGCGTGGTACAAGGTATGCCTCCATATGATTGTAAGAAAACTAAGCAAAATTTTGTTATAGGAAGTGACAAGATGTATATACATGTGCAGACGACATTTGATGGGCCGAGTGGAGATGGGCCGGTGGGCCTGAACATGGCGAGTATGGGTAAAGGAGAGATTTGGGTAAATGGTGAAAGCATTGGTCGTTATTGGGTCTCATTTCTTACTCCTTCTGGACATCCTTCTCAATCTATGTAAGTGCCACATCTCCTTTATGTAACATGTTTCGATAAAAATATAGACATTTAACCATTTGAAGAAAAAATAGTTGTCCATATATTTTTCTAATGACATATTATAATAGTAATTTTAATCGAACATTGTGTTTTTTTTTTTTGGTATGCAGATATCATATTCCAAGATCATTTTTGAAACCAAATGGGAATTTATTGTTGGTAATGGAAGAGGAAGGTGGTGATCCTCTAGGGATATCTTTGAATACAATATCAGTTATTGGTTCGAAGAAAGCTCACTCTTATCAGCTTTACTGAATATTCTTTTTATAAATTGTTTTACAGTGATTGGTGTTGTTCAACAAAAATGATCAATAAATATATTTTTAATGATTTATTTGTCTTGTTGATGTGGAAAACTAATGCTAAAAAGTATCTTTAATAATATCATTAATCTGAATCTAGCTGAATATTCACATTGAATCAAAGCAGAACAACAAACCAGTCTAGAGACTAAGGCATTGTTGGTTCGGTGGATCAAGTTGTCTCTTCACCGACAACTAATTCACGCGTCGTTTTTACTGTTTGAAGTCACTAAACTTTGTAAGCTTGTAACTCACCCTTATTCGTGGGGTTCACGCTCCAAGAGTAGTGCGTGTGTTTGGACAGAAGTAGATAGAGTCCGGTAAGATGGGTCCTAAGTATTTAAGACTTCAACACTTTCGGCATCGTGATTTGTTGGGACTTATTACGGACCAGATATTTCTTACGTTTTTTGAAGGCCTTTTATTTAACATGATATATACTTGATTGAGAAAAAAAAATGACCACACATTTTAACTACGAATTTTAGTGAAAAAAGTATTTCGTAATTATCATTAACCCTTTTTTTTTACCAATTTAACTTAATTTATTAAATGAGATAACCAATGTTAAAGGTACAAAATTCACAAAAATCTAATTTCGAGCAAACCTCCTAACGTCACGGGTAAAGAAATCAGCTTTATGGTTCAAAACACGAGGAAATTATGATAAACCTTTAAAAAAAGATAAATGAAACTTTCATTTATATTTGAGCACGACATATAATAGTAATGATTTGAACAGAGAGAATATTACAGTATCAAATTCACGCAGAAATAAATTGGTGTGGTTAAATAGAGAAGAGAAGGTAACGTGGAGGGAGACACGAATGTACCAGAAAACGTGGATTGGCTGGAGATCAGAGTTTTTGCAAACTTCATGTCGATAAATTAAAAAATCTTCCGTATCAGTATTTCATTTAATTTTTGTTTTATTCTCTCCATGTGATGTGTTTCCTTTGATCATAGAAAAATAGTAACAGATTAAATTGATAAACAAAACAAAAATATTTGTCATAAAAAAGACGATCGATATTTGTAACGTGGCGATGATATGTAGAAAGAAATTAGATCTTTTTGTGGTAAAGTCAAAATTGGTTAAGATGATTCTATAAAAGGCTAACGACTTGGCTTTGTCGATGTCTTTTTCTTTCTTGAAGTTGGCTTTACTTCGTCCTTAATCTATGGGACCATGACGACTAATGTCCCACCGCCACATTTCACCCTGTTTTTTTGTTATATTAAAAATGATATTTGTTATAGTGTGAAACAATTGAGTATTATTCCAGAATTGATATCATTTTCAGGATTTCCGAACAATGAGTTGCAAATTTCTTTCTCACAAAATCTATATGAATAACAAAAATAACTTTACATATGTTCTAAAGATTCATTTAGAATTTGTTTCAAAGTTTCTAATAATGGTTTGTCCAAGTGAAAAATAGTATTTCTCATAGTTAACCTAGAACTTGCTATCTTGTCTCTAACATAATGTCATGGATCATATGAACTCTGAAGATACTATAAATTAACAAGAGAGAGATTCAAATATCTCACTCAATTATCTTCAAATCCATACATCAGTACAAACAAGTAAATCTAATCTGATATCTACATTTAATGTAACCTGATATCTATATCAAATGTAATCTTTTATATATTGTTTATATAACACTGAAGAGTGATTTGGTCAGTCTCAGTCACACACAAGCCAAGAAAAGGTTTCTCGAAGCTCTTAAAGGATAAATCTCGTTTTCCCTCCTAATCCAAAAGAGAAAGCTTTAAGCTCTTAAAACAATTTACTCGTAGGAACACAAAAAGAAAGAGCTGAAAAATGAAGGGAGTTACTGAAAGCATTGTGTCTCCGGCGATTCTAGTGGCGATAGTATTTCTCTTCTCGGTGAGAGCTATCTCGGCGGCCAATGTAACCTATGACCACCGTTCTCTCATCATCGGCGATCGCCGTCAGCTCATTATCTCCGCCGCCATTCACTATCCTAGAAGTGTTCCTGGTGTTAGTGATTTCTTCTTCTTCTTCTTCCTTTTCTTTTGCAGTCTGTGATTTTTCTTTTTATGTTGCTAAAGTTGGAAGCTTTTGGTTTTGTGCTTTATGTTCACACTGAATCAAACATAGTTTTTGAGCTTGCGAGGGTTTAGTAGATTCTTTCAGGAGAGATTCTGGAGTCATTGTCTGATAGACATTAAAATCATGGGTTTGATGAGAAATGGGGATATGATTTGGGGATTTTGAGTAATGTTTAAGGCCTCTGGTATTAAGCTATGACTATTAGTTAGATTCAGAATGTTTTTATGATGAGAATGAAATTTATTATCTTGCAGATGTGGCCATCACTTGTACAAACAGCAAAAGAAGGAGGCTGCAATGCAATTGAGTCTTATGTGTTTTGGAATGGCCATGAGCCATCTCCTGGAAAGGTTGAAATGATTGCAATTATTACACTATGCAAGATCGGATGTTTGTTGAGCTTTGTATTTTCCAATCTTTATTTTGTTTTTGGTTTGTAGTATTACTTTGGTGGACGGTATGATATAGTGAAGTTCATCAAAATTGTTCAACAAGCTGGAATGCATATGATTCTCAGAATTGGTCCTTTTGTTGCAGCTGAGTGGAACTACGGGTAATGCCTTTTTTACACTCTTCACTTAAGATATGAAGTGTAAAGACTGTTGTTTGGAAATTGAATCTTGTGGTTACAGGGGAGTCCCGGTTTGGTTGCATTATGTGCCAGGAACAGTCTTCAGGACGGATAGCGAGCCATGGAAGGTTAGAAAGGATGGTATAGCGAAATTCAAATTCGGGTTTCTTCTATTTCTGTAAATTCATTTGCTCAGTGATCTCTTTTTGTTTCAGCATCACATGGAGAGTTTCACAACATATATAGTAAATGTGTTGAAGAAAGAGAAGCTTTTTGCACCACAGGGCGGTCCGATAATCTTGTCTCAGGCAAGACAACGAGAAGATATAAAAATTTGAGTTCCTTCTATTATCATTTGGAATCTTGTTCTGAAAGGTGTGATTTATTAGGTGGAAAACGAGTATGGGTATTATGAGGGTGCTTACGGAGAAGGAGGGAAGAGGTATGCTCAATGGTCTGCTTCTATGGCTGTTTCAAAGAATATTGGTGTTCCATGGATGATGTGCCAGCAATGGGATGCTCCTCCAACTGTGGTAAGTTTATATTGAATCGAGAAAACAGCATCTGTACACACCTTCATCTTTTTGATTCATTGTATACTATCTTGCAACATGTTAGAGCTACATGAGTGAAAAATCTGCGAACATGTGCTGTGTTTTAATGGATTTCTCTTATTTTCTCTTGCAGATTAGTACCTGCAATGGCTTTTACTGTGACCAATTCACACCTAATACAGCGGATAAACCTAAAATCTGGACTGAGAACTGGCCTGGATGGTAAGCAGAATGATCTTTGGTTCCATTAACATTTCCTACAATGTTGAAGTCTTTTGGAGCTTCTGCTTCATTATTAAGCCAGACTGATTATTGCGATCTAAATGGAGTTTTTATGCTCTGTTCTTTTCTTCCAGGTTCAAAACTTTTGGAGGCAGAGACCCACATAGACCAGCAGAGGATGTAGCTTACTCTGTTGCTCGTTTTTTCGGAAAAGGTGGAAGTGTTCACAACTACTACATGGTAATAATAGTTAGTTTCTTCTAAACAAGGAAGTTTAGGTCTGTATCAGTTAATAATATAACTGGTTTATTGTTATATGTTTTGTCTACATTCTGGTGTAGTATCATGGAGGAACAAATTTCGGACGTACCTCTGGAGGACCATTTATCACAACAAGCTATGACTATGAAGCTCCGATCGATGAGTATGGTGAGTTTTTGTAACAACGGTAACAACGAAGATCAGGATGCAGTGAGATAACTTTTAATGATTATAACATATGTTTATGTTCTGTTTCTTTATTAGGATTGCCTAGATTACCAAAATGGGGACACCTTAAAAATCTCCACAAAGCTATAATGCTCTCTGAAACCTTGCTGATCAGTGGGAAGCATCAAAATTATACATTAGGCCATTCACTCGAGGTAGAATCTTTGTTTTTTAACCCTCTGCGAGAAGACTTCTGTTTCTGTTAGAATCTTCTATCTGATGGTTTGTTCGGAATTTTCAGGCTGATGTGTACACAGACTCTCCAGGAAATTGTGCTGCTTTTCTGTCAAACTCAGATGATAAAAATGATAAGACGGTGATGTTTCGAAACACGTCATACCAGTTACCTGCTTGGTCAGTTAGCATTCTTCCTGACTGCAAAACCGAGGTTTTCAACACTGCAAAGGTAATAACAAAAACTTGTTTGGACAACTTTGTATAATGGAAACACAGCTTATTCAAAGGGTGACTTTAAATTTTGCAACAGGTAACTTCGAAGTCCTCCAAGGTTGAAATGATACCTGAAGATTTAAAATCTTCATCAGGTTTTAAATGGGAAGTGTTCTCCGAGAAACCAGGTATTTGGGGAGAAGCAGATTTTGTGAAAAACGAACTTGTTGATCATATTAACACCACAAAGGATACAACTGACTATCTTTGGTACACAACAAGGTAAGTATTACTGTGAATACATTGGAAACATTGGTTGAGAAAGAGTCTGAAGCATATACATTTAATCTGTTGCAGTATAACAGTAAGTGGTAATGAAGAGTTCCTGAAGAAGGGAAGCCGCCCAGTTTTGTTTATTGAATCAAAGGGGCATACTCTTCATGCTTTCATCAACAAAGAGTACTTAGGTACTTTCAAAACTCTTCTGTGATACTTATGTTGTTTCTTGCACTCGAGTGTATAATTGATTATGCGTAAATTTGTCTACTTGTTTCTAGGAACTGCGACAGGGAATGGGACTCATGTTCCTTTCAAACTTAAGAAATCAGTTTCTCTCAAAGCAGGCGAAAACAATATTGATTTGCTTAGCATGACTGTTGGTCTTTCGGTAATTTTATAAACAGAAAGTTTCGAATTATCCTGTTCCACATATGGAGTTCTACTTCATCATCCTCACTAATACATTTCGTCTTCCTCTGCTACAGAATGCAGGATCCTTTTATGAATGGGTTCCTGCTGGACTTACAAGCGTCTCAATTCAAGGTTTCAACAATGGCACATTGAATTTGACAAATAGTAAATGGTCCTACAAGGTTACAGAACTCTCTACCGAAAAACATTTCATGTGTGCTTCGAGTGATTCTATCTTTAGAGAGTTTCTCAATACCATTCCCATGAAATCTTGCAGCTCGGCGTGCAAGGAGAGCATCTAGAACTATTCAAGCCTGGCAACTCTGAGGCTGTGAATTGGACAGTCACTAATAAACCTCCCAAGAAACAACCTTTGACTTGGTACAAGGTAATGTAATTTCTGGAAAAGAACCAAGATTGTAGAAGATCAAGTTCTGTAATACTATCTAAAGGATCTGATCTTTTGATAGGTTGTCATAGACACACCTTCTGGGAGTGAGCCGGTCGGGCTTGATATGATCAGTATGGGAAAAGGCATGGCATGGTTAAACGGTGAAGAGATTGGAAGATATTGGCCGAGGATTGCTAGAAAGAACGCCCCAAATGATGAATGCGTCAAAGAATGTGACTACAGAGGCAAATTCATGCCAGATAAATGTCTCACTGGATGTGGAGAGCCATCTCAGAGATGGTAAACCTAATATAACAAGCCATTAAAGTTCTCTCATCTTTGGTTTCTAACTTCTCTATTTGTTCTGATGTAGGTATCATGTTCCACGATCATGGTTTAAGTCTTCCGGGAATGAGCTAGTGATTTTCGAGGAGAAAGGTGGCAATCCCATGAAGATAAAACTGTCCAGAAGGAAAGTCTCAGTGGTGTAGTTAATGAGTTAGAGATGATGCAAAACTTAAGAGTTGCAATTTGCAAAGAAGATCTGAGATTCATATGCCAAGGAAATGAATTTTTGTTGTTACTATAAAACAAAAACAAGATCTTTATGAGTTTACACACCATTGCATTATCAAAGCTATACCTACTACATTCGAATTCATTCTATCTCCTCAATCACCACACCACTGCGTTTTTGGAATTGATCTTTCTTCTTCATTTCTGGAAACTCTTTGCAATCGTTGAGCTCAACCAATGAGTTCTTCTCTGCTCTTACAGATGATTCCAGAACTCGCCACACTTCAGGACTCTGCTCATTAACCCAACACATCATGAAGTACAATTTCCTCTCTGCAAGCTTTAGTTTCTTCTTTAGATCCCTCCCTGATGATGATTTCACTTCCTGTATTGCACTAAGAATCAATCTTTGGAGATCACAGAGCAAGCATACCATAGCTGAAGTGCCAAGAGTAAGCAAACGGATTACATCATCGACCAGATTCAATCCGAACTTCAGACCACCACCAAGGTTTTTATAAGCCGAAGAGCAAGTCTGTTCTAAGCAAAAGGACAACACTTCCTTTATGGTCTCAGGTTTTCCATTGTGACCCAAAACTGATGAAACACTCAACATCATTGTTGCTGAACCTAACGAATCAGATTGCCACTCTCCATTATAAATACGTAGAGTAAAGCAATAACTGTATACAATGTCAATCAAATGAAGTGGTAAGAATGGAGATGGATTCGTTGAGCTAAGCTTGCTTAATGAGATCAAAGGTGTATCAGGCCCTCTAGGGATTTCACTCACAACCGTAGCTTCTTCGTCTTCTTTTGCTTCTCCAATACATTGAACTAGTTGTGTACCTCCAAGACCAAGTGAAATAGTTCGAGCTGAAGCTAGAAACCACCAAGGATCCCATGGTTCAATCATTTTGCTAAATTCTCCAGAAGCTAAGGCTCTTTGGAATCCTTTTCTATCTTCTAAGCTCAAATCATCAAGACTAACTTCTTCTCCATTCATAATCTTCTGAATAATATCCTCTGGTAAAGTCGAATCTTCATCATCCGTGATGCTATCAATTCCCTCATCTTCCTCTTCTTCTGAGTGAAACCTTTTCAAAATTTCCAGCATCTTCGCTTTGGTTTGATCGTCAGATCGAACTTGCCGCAACTCATTATTTACATTCTCTTTCATGAACGATTCAGTACATTGAACGCTGTGAGACTTGTAACAAGTAAGAGAGCAGTAGCGAAAGTTGCAGCGTGGACAAGTGTACTGCGAAAACTGCTTATTACATACATGGCAGATTATCCGCGAAGAAGAAGGGTTTAATGGAGATGAATTTGAAGTCTCCGACGTGATTATCTTCTTCTCCGGCAGCATCTTTCAGAAAGCTTGAAATGAAATTAGGGCTCGATTGAAAAACGGCAAATCTCGAAACTACATATTCAAATCATATTGGGCCAAATTATGGGCCTAATATGGGTCGTGATTAGGGTTCAAAAGCCTTAGTTAGTATAAACGGGCTGGATATATTCAAAAGCGATCCGAATACCCGGCCCGAAAGGATCGTCTCCTTCAGTGTGGTTTTCTTCATTTCTTCCTCAATCTAAGGATTTTCCATGAACGAGGAACTAAAATGAGATCTCTTCTCCTTGTACTGTCACTCATTTGCTTCTGTTCGCAAACAGCACTTTCATGGAAGAAGGAAGAGTTCCGCAGCTGCAACCAAACTCCATTTTGTAAACGCGCTCGATCCCGGACTCCCGGAGCGTGTTCTCTAATCGTCGGTGATGTTTCCATCACCGATGGAGATCTCGTAGCGAAGCTACTACCGAAAATCCCTAATCAAGGTGATGGGGATCAGATCAAGCCGTTGGTTCTCTCTCTCTCGGTTTACACGGATGGGATCGTGCGGCTCAGAGTCGATGAGGACCATTCGCTGAACCCACCGAAGAAGAGATTCAGAGTTCCTGATGTGGTAGTGTATGAGTTCGAGGAGAAGAAGATCTGGCTGCAGAAAGTTGCGACGGAGACGATATCTGGAGACACTAGTCCGTCTTCAGTTGTCTATGTATCGGACGGCTACGAGGCAGTGGTGAGGCACGATCCATTTGAGGTGTACGTACGCGAGAAATCAGGTGATCGTCGTCGCGTTGTGTCTTTGAATTCTCATGGATTGTTTGACTTTGAGCAATTGAGAAAAAAAACTGATGAAGATAACTGGGAAGAGAAATTTAGGACTCATACAGATTCAAGACCATCTGGTCCACAATCTATTAGTTTTGATGTTTCATTCTATGATTCTAGTTTCGTTTACGGAATTCCTGAACACGCTACTAGCTTTGCCTTAAAGCCTACCAAGGGTCCTGGAGTTGAAGAATCTGAACCCTATAGGCTATTTAATCTAGATGTTTTTGAATACGAGCATGAGTCACCATTTGGGCTTTACGGGTCGATCCCATTCATGGTTTCACATGGGAAATCTGGTAAAACTTCCGGATTTTTCTGGTTAAATGCTGCGGAAATGCAGATTGATGTGTTGGCGAATGGATGGGATGCAGAGAGTGGTATTTCTTTGCCTTCCGGTCAGAGTAGGATCGACACATTATGGATGAGCGAGGCAGGGATTGTGGATACATTCTTTTTTGTTGGGCCTGTGCCAAAGGATGTCGTAAAGCAGTATGCAAGTGTGACAGGTACTTCAGCCATGCCTCAGTTGTTTGCCACTGGATATCACCAATGTAGGTGGAACTACAAAGATGAGGAGGATGTGGCACAGGTGGACTCGAAATTCGATGAACACGATATTCCTTATGATGTTCTCTGGCTTGACATCGAGCATACAGATGGGAAGAGATACTTTACATGGGATAGTGTGTTGTTTCCTCATCCAGAGGAGATGCAAAAGAAATTGGCTGCAAAGGGAAGGAAGATGGTGACCATTGTGGATCCTCATATCAAGAGGGATGACTCTTATTTCTTACATAAAGAGGCTACTCAGTTGGGATACTATGTTAAGGATTCATCTGGAAAAGATTTTGATGGTTGGTGCTGGCCTGGTTCATCATCTTACATTGATATGTTGAGTCCAGAGATTAGAAAATGGTGGGGTGGAAGGTTCTCGTATAAGAACTATGTTGGTTCAACTCCATCATTATACATCTGGAATGACATGAATGAGCCTTCCGTATTCAATGGTCCAGAGGTATAATGACCTTTGCTTGTTCCGTTATTGTTTTTCTATAATCTGTATAGCTCAAGTGCTCATATTCATTTTGAGACAACGGTCAAATTAAGCAATCCCTTGTTTTTCTACAGCGCAATAATTATGGATAGGTTGGAATTCAGACTGGTTCTTTTCTTCATACATCACTTATTTTGCATAATCTGATACTGTTTTCAGATATTGCACTACTAAAGAAAAATTCTTATGATCCATTTCATCTTTATGTGGTTTTACATTGGATTTTGGATATCTATCTCTGTGACTTCTTTAAGAGTGGAGTGTTAGCTTTGATTGCTTATCTTCTCCTTCCTTTTGTTTATCATTTATCATAGAAAGTTTATCATTTATGTAAAAGTCCTTTACTGAGATTTCAGGCTGACAGACCATGTTTTCTTGTTTTTGATTAGGTTACTATGCCAAGAGATGCACTACATGTTGAGGGTGTTGAACACAGGGAAGTTCATAACGCTTATGGATATTATTTTCACATGGCGACTTCTGATGGACTTGTTATGCGTGGAGAAGGAAAGGATAGGCCTTTTGTATTGTCAAGAGCAATCTTTCCAGGCACTCAAAGATATGGAGCAATTTGGACGGGAGATAACACAGCCGAATGGGAACACCTTAGAGTCTCCATTCCGATGGTATTGACACTTGGGCTTACTGGAATTACATTCTCAGGTACAAGAAAAGCTATTTGTTTAAATTCTTCTGGTGTTTCCCTCCTCTCTTCTAATGGAAGCTTTCTTTTCTTTTGCAGGAGCTGATATTGGTGGGTTCTTTGGAAATCCTGAACCAGAATTACTGGTTAGGTGGTATCAAGTGGGTGCTTACTATCCATTCTTCAGGGGTCATGCTCATCATGACACCAAAAGACGAGAACCTTGGTTATTTGGGTGAGATGTGATTTAGTACTTATTTCTGCTTGTCATTACGTTTATAAGCGCTCCAGGTCTAGTCTAGGCATATTTGTTTGATGGATACATATATAGGAAAAGGATATCACTTGTACTTTATTAAGCAGATTGACATGCAGTGATCCTGCACTTGGCAAGTGGATTAGATCGTGAAAAAGTGAACCTGGTGTTGCACTCTAGTTAGTTAATTTTATTGATATTCATCATGTAGGCATTGCAACGACTGTCCAGAGGTCAATCTGCCTTTGTTTTGCTGGTTAATAAATTTTGCAAGTTCTCATTCGAACCAAATATATTTTTGATTTTGTCTCAGTGAACGAAATACAGAACTCATGAGGGATGCCATACACACTCGATACACTCTACTCCCATATTTCTACACGTTGTTCAGAGAAGCAAACGTTACGGGTGTTCCTGTTGTACGCCCATTATGGATGGAGTTCCCACAAGACGAAGCTACGTTTAGCAACGATGAAGCCTTCATGGTCGGTAATGGTCTACTGGTTCAAGGAGTTTACACTAAGGTACTTCCAGCGTTTAAGTACTTCTTCCTACTGATTTCTACTTTTTGCCTTCATGATACTTTATTAACTTCTCCGGAGAAATGATCAAACCTGTCACATACTTTCTTCTCGTCTTTATGTTCAATCAGGAAACAAGACATGCTTCCGTGTATTTGCCTGGCAAAGAATCATGGTATGACCTGAGAAACGGTAAGACTTACGTTGGAGGCAAAACTTACAAGATGGACGCTCCGGAGGAAAGTATTCCTGCGTTTCAAAGAGCAGGAACCATCATCCCAAGGAAAGACCGGTTTCGGCGAAGTTCTTCTCAAATGGACAATGATCCTTATACTTTGGTACGTACCGTACTTACATCCCACTTTATCATTCATTATCAGCACGATCGACGAAGCAAATCGGTCGGTAAAAATAGATACCTCTGAAAGTGAAATCCCAATCCAAGTGATCTAACATCTAAAATCCTCCAGGTGATAGCTTTGAACAGTTCTCAAGAAGCAGATGGTGAGCTTTACATAGACGACGGCAAAAGCTTTGAATTCAGACAAGGCTCTTACATCCACCGCCGCTTTGTCTTCTCAAATGGTATACTTACATCAACGAACTTAGCTCCACAAGCTCGTCTCTCTTCTCCATGTTTGATCGACAGAATCATCCTCTTGGGACACGCCTCTGGTCCCAAAACTGCATTGGTCGAACCGTCTAAACAAAAGGCAGAGATTGAGATGGGACCACTCCGTATGGGTGGGCTTGTAGCTTCGTCGGGTACAAAGGTGTTAACTATCCGTAAACCAGGTGTTCGAGTGGACCAGGACTGGACCGTGAAGATTCTCTGAGTGAACCATACTCACTCTTGGTCTACGGAATTGCACCTTTTTTCATATATATATTTTTTGGAGTTTTAGACTTAAATAGTTGTAAGAACTAACAGTTTCGAAATCACTTGCATTGTTGTTCATCTTAATATAAAAGTTTAGATTTTCACAATTCTGAATGCATGGTGTCATAATTAATAAAAGATTGATCTATAAACACAACTTTATTTTTTCGTGACAAGAAAAAAACACAACTTCATTTTTTAAAATCGTATGTAATTGTTTTCAAATCTTTTACTTTTGACCTAATCAACTCATGAAATATCTATAGGATTACGTTTGATTAACGAGAAGATTCACAAACTTTATGAGTCATGAATATCAAAATATTAAAATTGTCGAAATTCAATCAGATTCTATGGGCTAGATTTGGTTTATATTCAAACAACTTTGAACTGTTTACTGTTTTAGTCAATTTAAAGTATGCAAAGGCATGCAATTTTTTAGTAATCTTAGATTCGTGTAGGTGAAATAAGATGCTAAAATTCCATGTAATAAGAGTCACGTAAGTACCTAATTTTTGTAGGTATAAAGACAATTTCCTCTTTAATTTAAAACCTCAGATTTCTACAAATATACCTTTCAAGATTCTCGAATTAAAACTAAATATGTACAGATTATCAGGAAAAAAAAAAGAATCTTTGGAATTCAAAGGAAATTTGGAAGTGTTCAAAGATACTCTTAAAAAATAAAAATGGCCCACTTGCATGAAAAAATTATATTCTCTTCTGATCATTCATGCATTATGGCTTCATTATTGTTCCTTTAAGATTTAAACCACATTTATATACTTTTATAACTGCAATCTATAATTGACGATATTGATATTCTTGTTTTCTTTTTTCAACATTCACATTTACAAAGTCCGATAGAAAATGTAACTTCTAAACTCCTATTAATATCACATGAGACAAACACTTAACTATTTCACCAACATCACTTGTTTTTATGGTTCAAAATGTAACCAAAATTACATTTTAAAGATTTTTATTTCAATAATTAGCTCGATGAAACACAATATATAACGTGATTTTCAAGAATTGATACGAAAAAGCTGCAAAAATAGATATTTAAGATCAAAGACATTTCCTGAATCCATTCAAATTTCACTTCTATTAATTATTTTCCCCACCTGAATTCGATTTCACAAAGTCGTGTTTGTCCCACACAATATTATTAAGGGTTTAAGGGATTTGGCTATGAATTTACCTTAATCCATGCAGTTGACAGAAAAACATTTCCCAAATCCAAAACCTTCTTTACCAATAATGAATCTAACTCCAGACAATAGAACAGTATCCTAGTGGGATGAAATTTTAGACCATATATATGAATTTGATGTATAATATATCAAAATGATAATGGGTTCATCATTAATGTAGCATATATTCCATATATACATAAAATAACTAAGAAAACCTAAATTGGGCATATGCTCGTTTCTATAGTTCTTGATATAGCCTAGAACTGATCCACTTGAAGTTAGATTGAGTTTTAGTTAATTAATAATTTATATGATCAGTGATTAGATCGAATCCAAAAGGTATGGAGGCGTAAAGAAGCATTTTATTCTCTTTCTTTTCACGTATCTTTCATTAAAGAATACACAAAACAAAACCCTTTTAAAAAACCTCTCAAAATTTAGAATACTTATATAGATTTTGACCTGTCAGGACAAAAGAGTAAAAACATCATTCGTTTGTAATGTTTATAGCAGTATTTGTTCGTCTTGTTTCAATGAAACATCACAAACGAGATGTGCAATGTTTCAATAAACTCAATACATGTAAACTGTATTTCATAGATGTCTAATCGGTTTTGTGGGCGTAATTTTGATTCAGTTACTTAATAAAGAGCCTTGATGTTTGATCAATTAAGCTATGACATGATCTTTGCAATGGATGCGAAAAGAATGAAACACTTGAGAAGATGAGTACACGTAGTATTACTCACATATTCACACAAAGGATGGGAGACAAAAGGTCGAAAACTGTATATATAATTTTTTGTTAATAATAATCGGATCAACAAAGCATGTTGTATAACCCAAACCCACCTTCTAAAAATCCAAACAATATCATGTGAAAATTATATGAGTCATTGAAATCAAACTTTGACGAATAAGTGGATTTAACCACTTGAAAAAATACACTTCCCCAATCGAAATTTCAGTATTTTTTTTTTTTTTTGTATTTGTATTTGTGTGTGTCTATAAATATATA
The DNA here is from genome assembly GCA_900406405.1 of Lepidium africanum. Lineage (NCBI taxonomy): Eukaryota > Viridiplantae > Streptophyta > Magnoliopsida > Brassicales > Brassicaceae > Lepidium > Lepidium africanum. The sequence goes on along the minus strand of OVAX01001774.1, from coordinate 20,889 downwards.
TATTGAAAACAATGGGTAGGTTTAGTAATTTTCTATTTGATCTCTAGTTTTGCAAATTATTTAAAATTTTATTGTCTCAAGATTTTGAGCATCCTCTAATATAAATACTAAAACATTTGTTGATCATATAATATATAATGTACTAAGGCAATTTGATAGCACAGTTGTTATTCAGTTTCATGTATAAATACATAATTAAGAGCATTTTGTACTACATATTAGTTGTCAGCATCTATATATGTCCGATCAAAAATTCTCGAAAGACATCATTTCCGTGAAGAATTAGTTAGATTGTTATAGACTTGTAGTGATAGCTCGCATGAGACATAGATTTGGCCAATTTCCTAAAAGCTAATAGTAAAACGCACGTTATATAAACTAATCTATAGATGTATATGACTTATGTGGCCTGAAATATTCATATCGTACCAATAATATATATTTTAAAAGCATTCAAAGAAATTAGGAAAGATTCCCACTTTTGATGGCTTATAAAAGATGAAAGACCCAAAACAATCAAAATGCAGCAGCTTCTGCTCTCACCTCCAATCTCCTTATATCTCTTTTACATTTCTTTTCTTTTTGTTCATAGCAATTTGTTTGGGGTTTCATTTTGTAGCATTCCTTTGTCTAAAGCTTAGTCTCTTACTCTCAATTAAGACAAGGTAATATAACAATTCTTTCTTATTATGCTTCCAACTATATCTTCTTCTATTTTTTTTTTTTTTTTTTTTTCAAAGTTGTATGNTTTTTTTTTTTTTTTTTTTTTTTTTTTTTTTTGTCAAAGTTGTATGTGTAGTTCTAGTTCTATCTATTCTATGGGTTGGATCGCAGCTTTGTTTTACCATTTGTATCACACTGTTTGGTTTTTGTTCTCTTATCTTCCCGTTTTTGAGGTTAGTTTTTCCGGAAATTTTTTTGTTTTTCTATATTTATGGTTGCACTTTTGATTAGGTTAGGTTTAATATATATATAATTTTTTTCAGTAAAAAGAAAATCTATTCTCGCTAAACTCTTTGTAGTCTGGTGGTTTATATGACCCAATTGATAGTTTTGATAGCTTTAAACATAGATTTCAGAGCGTGGTTTTACCTATGAATCGAAGCTTATGGATCAAGACAAAAAAATACTCTCTTTCTTTTTTTTTTTGTATATGTAGAAATTATTTACCGCCAATATTTGTTAGTTAGTCCTAACAGTAATTTCAAACTTAGTCATAACTTTGATGTTTTACTTATAATACAGATGGATGCACAGCCAGTTTTCAAATGTTTCGATGACGATGGTCGGCTTAAACGATCAGGTAAGAACTCTCTTTGCGATTTAGTAAAGAATTGGATCGACAAAATTTCCAGCTCCCAACCCTTAAAGCCCTAACAATATTATGATTTTGTTGTATTTTCAGGGACGGTTTGGACCGCAAGTGCGCATATTATAACTGCAGTGATTGGATCTGGTGTTTTATCACTTGCTTGGGCTATAGGTCAACTAGGTTGGATTGCAGGTCCTACTGTGATGTTATTGTTCTCTTTTGTCACTTATTACTCTTCCACTCTTCTTAGTGACTGTTACAGAACCGGAGATCCTGTCTCCGGCAAGAGAAACTATACTTACATGGACGCTGTTCGATCAATCCTCGGTATCATATTCTCTCTATATATGATTTTGTTGCTCTGTTTTACACTGTTTTGTGTTCTGATAAGCTCTGTTTTTGACAGGTGGGTTTCGATTCAAGATTTGTGGATCGATTCAGTATCTGAATCTCTTTGGTATCACAGTTGGGTACACAATTGCAGCATCTATAAGCATGATGTGAGTCTCTCTTTCTCATTAAGTTGTTTCTTTTGATACTTGAGACAAAAGCCTTAAAAATTTGATGATTTTGGTATCGATTTTGCAGGGCGATTAAGAGGTCTAACTGTTTCCATGAGAGCGGAGGAAAGAACCCTTGTCACATGTCGAGCAATCCATATATGATCATGTTTGGTGTGACTGAGATTTTGCTATCTCAGATCAAAGATTTTGACCAGATTTGGTGGCTCTCTATTCTCGCTGCAGTCATGTCTTTTACTTACTCTGCAATCGGTTTAGCTCTCGGAATCATCCAAGTTGCAGGTAAAAAAACTTTATAGATTCTTCTTAATAATCGATGAAACCAAAGGCTTTAACTAACTGAACTCTTATGGATTATAGCTAATGGATTTGTCATGGGAAGTCTCACCGGAATTAGCATTGGAACAGTAACTCAGACTCAGAAGATATGGAGAACATTTCAAGCTCTTGGAGACATTGCTTTTGCTTATTCTTACTCTGTTGTTCTTATCGAAATTCAGGTAACTTAAAGAGTTTGATATCTTAAGTTCTGTAAGAATTTCCAAAATTTCTCAACCCTTTTTTGGTTGGCTATTTGATCAGGACACTGTAAGATCTCCACCAGCAGAATCAAAAACAATGAGGAACGCTACAAAAATCAGCATAGCAGTAACAACAACGTTTTACATGCTCTGTGGTTGTATGGGCTATGCAGCTTTTGGAGACGCAGCACCAGGAAATCTCTTAACCGGTTTTGGTTTCTACAATCCATTTTGGCTCCTTGACGTAGCCAATGCAGCTATTGTAGTCCATCTCGTTGGAGCTTACCAAGTCTTTGCTCAGCCCATCTTTGCCTTTATCGAAAAACAAGCAGCCTCTAGGTTTCCAGACAATGACTTGGTCACCAAGGAATACGAAATCCGAATCCCTTGTTTTAGGTCACCGTATAAAGTCAACGTTTTCAGATCAGTTTACCGAAGTGGGTTTGTGGTTTTGACCACTGTGATATCAATGCTTATGCCGTTTTTCAATGACGTTGTTGGGATTTTAGGAGCGCTAGGGTTTTGGCCTTTGACGGTTTATTTTCCCGTGGAGATGTATATAAAACAGAGGAAGGTTGAGAGATGGAGTATGAAGTGGATTTGTTTGCAAATGTTGAGTTGTGGTTGCTTGATGATCACGGTGGTCGCCGGAGTTGGTTCCATCGCCGGAGTAATGCTTGACCTTAAGGTTTACAAGCCCTTCAAGACTACTTATTAAACACAAACATGATAATGATGATGATGTTGGAGGAAAGAAACAAAAGATACAAATTTGGTGGTTAATTTTAATGTATTTCATTTGGGAAATGTGAATAATGTAAAAGCTTCTTCATTACGTATAATTTCATCTTGCGTAATTTATAAATACATGTATCTTGTTTTATGAATTCATGGATGAGTTGTTTACTCTTTATTAATTTGAATTTCTTGTTAACTATTATATTATATTTGTGGATTTGAAGTGAAACAAATTGATTAGATTTAAAAATATATATATATATATATATCTTTCAAATAAACAATTTAACCTTTTAAACTTGCAATGTCCTGCTTTTTATAAACTACAAAACAGATCTACTCACCCACAATATTAGAGAGTTGTTTAGAAATTTGTATTTTATAGATTCTTCGTCACCTAGTTGATTTTCTTTTCTCTTTTAATGAAAGTATAAGTTGACTTAAAAACTTGTATGTTGGTGCTATTTTAAAATTAAAATTTAAAATTATTTTACCATAACATTTTTTCCATAATCCAAACATAAAATTACGCAACTAAGTATAATTGAATTTTGGTAGAAAAAAGAATAGAGGAATGACATTTAGCCACTTAACTGATACTAAAATGTTTTTCCGTCAAAGTTTGGATATAACAGATAAAATGAATTTATAATCGAACAATTGAAGATGGTGGAAAACTCAAAAATTTAGCCTCTTTTTTCCCTACCTGTAGAACTTCAAAAGACTAAGAAACATATTTAGGTTCTATTTCTTCATTTTATCATTCATTCTTTGAACCATAGAGTTGATATTTTTGCCATTCTATTAGAAGACTCACTCGTGACTTATAATCATCCGTGGACAAATGAAAAACTTATAATTGAATTTTTTAGGTAATATATAAATTTACGAATTAACTCGACTCTCGTTCCCTAAATCATTTACCTACGTACCTATATATAATATATTATTTAAATTGAGAAAGAAAAAAGGTTAGAGAATGGAAAGTCGTGGAGGAAACATGAAGAATAATGAGAAAGTGAAATAGATGCTGCGACTTGGAACTGAAAAAAGGAAATGATAATAACATGGAACCCATACAAAGTGAACAGAATTTCGAATAATTGAGAAAGTAACTCGACACATAAAGAGAAGCACTAAAAAACCAATTTGGATGGTTTTGCTCAAAAGAGAATCACTCTAATTATCAATCACCCGATATGCAACTTTCACTATACGCCAAAATTGTTAGCGAACTAAGTTATGCACTCATATTATATAATTATAGTACACAAAATCAATTTGTTAATTTCTTCTCCATTGCCTGTTGCAAAGCAGCTTTTGATGGCCAGACCTTCCAGCTAGGCAGCTAGTAGGAGCCAATTAACAAAAGGTTTGAGTCTCAGATGCTTTGAATTGGTGGCCATTGAGATTGGATAATGAAGTATCAATCTCTTAGTTCGTAGAATTTGTTATATATATATGTTTACTAGATTCTAGTTGGTGGTCTAGCATATAACAAATATTTTAATTGTAGTTTGGTTAAGAAAATATCAAATGTTTACAAAAACATAAAAATTATACAAATGTAATTACCGAATATTAATTGATCCGCAATTATCAAATGATTTGTAATCATTGAAGGAGTCATAACATGAAATGATTTGTGAATGCTATATCTCATAGGTCTACTAAAATTATGTTTATAAGCCAAATATGTACATTTATAAATTATCCAAGTAAGCATAAAATGGGAGTGAATTTTATGAAGACTACAAATTAATAAAAATATGTTTATAAGCCAAAAAAATGTAAATTTTCCCTTAAAAATAACAAGCTTTCGTAGGTTACCGCAAAAGAAATTCAAACAATAAGAACAACGAGTTTGCTGTAGTTTAAGTCATCATTGTCTCATGTTGTATACTTGTTTAAAGAAAAATATGTGTCTTTTGGTACCATTTTACAACCTTTGAATGAACGTAAATGAAGGTTTATTATAGGGAAAATGACAAAAATATAGCAATATTTCATTTTTAATGCAAAAATATATCCTATTTGATTTTTTTTCTAAAAGTAACTCATAAGGGTAGTGAATTTATAATTATACTCTTAATTGACCAAACAAAAAACTAGGAAACACAATTTACTTTTATACCCCACACAGGAAATGAAGACTTCAGGTGAAATATCCACAAAGAAGACTTCATTTGAAGTCAACTAGTTTCAGGAGAAGATTTCTTAAAAGTATCCTCTTTATTTATATATTTAATTTAAAATTAAAATAGTAATTATGATTATATGCTTATAATTTTTATTACAAAATCTAAAAACAAACTATTATGATGTATTTAAATTAAAATTTCACAAAACATAGTCAACTAAACTAAAGGAAGATCACATCACAAAGTTCATCATAAACAAAACAAAGTATGTCATGGTTTAGGGTTTATGGAAATAAGATATACTAATCGTATGAGATTTGTTAAATTTTGTATTTGAAATGTAGAAATGGAATAAATGAGGTAAATTGTACATATATCGACAAATTATAAGAATTAGGTTTAACATTTGGGAAAATATTCTATTTGCGGTGTAGAATTTACGATACAAAATTCAGAATTTAGGGTTTAGGGGTTAAAGAAAACTTCACTTGAAGTCTTACAACTTACATGAGTGAGAAGACTTGAAGTAAAATTTTAAACAAATAATAATAATTATTGTTATATGCTTATAAATTTGACAACAAAATGTAATAATAAACATTTAAATATTTTCGTATTTTAGAGAATATATTTATGCTCTAGAATTTATGATTTATAATTTAGGGTTTAGAGGAGACTTCATTTGAAGTCTTCTAATTTCAGGAGAAGACTTTGATTGAAGTCTCCGAATTCGAAAATTAAATTTGGTTTAAGGTTAACCAAAATTAACCAATAATTATAAAATTGAAATTGGTTTATAATTTAGGGTTTAGAAGAGACTTCATGTGAAGTCTTCTAATTCCAGGAGAATACTTCAATTGAAATCTCTGAATTCGAAATTTAAATTTGGTTTATGGTTAACCAAAATTAACCAACGATTGTAAAAAATTTAAATTGGTTTATAATTTAGGGTTTAGAGGAGACTTCATATGAAATCTTCTAATTTCAGGAGAAGACTTTAATTGAAGTCTATGAATTCGAAAATTAAATTTGGTTTAAGGTTAACCGAAATTAACCAACGATTGTAAAAAATTTAAATTGGTTTATAATTTAGGGTTTAAAAGGAGACTTCATATGAAGTCTTCTAATTCTAGGAGAAGACTTCAATTGAAGTCTCCGAATTCAAAAATTAAATTTTGTTTAAGGTTAACCGAAATTAACCAACAATTACCAGAAAGTTAACCTACATATAAATACAAATTTTAAAAGATGCAAAAAAACTCTAGCCACTTTTTATCTCTTTTATCTCTTTTTTAGGTGAAGTCTACACTATAAAATAGAAGTTACTTTTGCAATTGACTTACTTTGACTTTTAATGCAGAAGTCTCCTGGTGAAGTCTCTGACAGCGCAGACTTCAACTGTAGTCTCCAAAGAAAATGAAGGAGACTTCAAAAGAAGTCTATATTATTTTATTACTATATTATTATTTTTTTTAATTTTCACAAAAATCATATGTATGACCCATTACTGAGTATCTAACGTAGACATCATTTGGAGTCTTCCAAGTTTCAGAAGACTTCATTTGAAGTATGCGATTTCAAATTAATTTCCAGATTTTTTGGTCAAAAAACTATAATGTTGGTCAACTACAAAAATAACCCCTCTACACATAGTAGACTTCGTTCGAAAGTCTCCTCTTTCCGCGGAGACTTCAAATGAAGTCTACGTAAAAGTCAAATTTTCGGTCAATTACAAAACTGACTCAGAATTCAGTAGACTTCAATTGAAGTCTATGTGTGTTCTTTTTCCAAACAAGCATGAGAAGACTTCAACTGAAGTCTACTTTCAAAATCCAGAAAATATTCAAATGCAAAACTAACCCTTGTGTTGATTTGTAGACTTCAGATGAAGTCCACTATGGGTGGAGACTTCACCTGAATGTACTCTCTGCAAATTTCTGAATTATGCAAGAAATAACTAAATATGAGTTAGTGATTATAGTTACCTTATTTAAATGCCCAGAATATGGAACTAAACCGTTACTCGTTGCTTATACTCCTTAAATGGACCGAAAAACGTAAACTTTAAGAATTTTGAAATGGTCACATGAAAATTAGGGAGTTTATTGGGTAGAATGAAGAGAGAATATGAGATAATGTGGTTGAAGGTTGAGAAGAAGCATAAGAGATTGAAAATGGGGAGATAAACTACCATTTAGAACTTTGTTTTGATTGGTAATGGGGGTTGGAAGAATTGAATAAGAATGACATTTTCGTAAATATTTGAGTTTTTATTAATATTTTAGTAATTTTGTCTTTTCCAGAAATTAAAAAAAAATTATAAAAGTAATGCCATTTTAGATATTATGTGAAGAAGTAGGGGTAATTTACAAAAGGTTTTGGAGAGATAAAGTAGAGGATTATTTTACCCATTGACTAATTGACTTTAGTCAATGAGTTATTTTAGAAAGAAACCTTATATTATATGACTTTTCGTTTTCCATTTTTTAAATTTTGTAATCATTATTTCATATGATTTCCATTTTCTTCTACCTTTCTCAAATTTCAAGTTTGTCAAGATATTATAAATAATATATTTTCTTAGATTTGTGATTTTCTTTCTAATATTTAAAAAGATTAAAAAATGGAATGATACATTTTTCATAAATGAAAAACTAGTTAAGTTGATTATAAAATCCCATATAACCCAAAATAATTTTTAGAACCAATGGTAAATAACAAAGAGATTGATAATTATGTGGTTTAATCTTAAAGAACATTGCTATTATTTAATTTTGAATTTTCATATCTACTAAATTTATGTATTATTAGTTTCTGTACTTTATCATTTTGTTAAATCATAGAAATGTATTAAAAGTTATGTGTTATTCAATTAAAATAAATTTAGCTAATTTTATAATTATATTACAGTCTAAAGAGTGTTATTGAATTAAAGTTTAAGAAAGAATTCAAAGTACATGACTTTGAAAATTATTTTATACAAAAATGTTGTACTTTATTTATTCATGTTTTAGATAACTAACTTTATTTATTGAAATTCCAAGATAATACAATAAAAGAGACTTTGTATAACATTTTTAATGTAGTTTAATACATCAAACAAATGTTTAGTTTAATAGAAAATTGTCAATTTAACCCTGAACTTTTCAGAAAACGCTGATTAAACCTTGAATTTTGGGAGTGGTCGATTAAACCTTGAATTTTGGGAGTGGTCGATTAAACCTTCAATTTTATGTTGACTTTCGAAAAAAACCTTCAACTTTTCGTTGATTGGGCAAATTGAACCGAACGTTAAATTTTGTAACGACAACAGTAAACGTCGTTTAAGAATCGTTAATCTCGTCAGTTAAACAAAACTGTGCGTTTCATTCATTTAAAAAAAAAATTGTCAATACTCAGCGTTTCCTAAAGTGAATCATCTTCTCCAAACCTTCGACAGACAAAATTGAAAAGGGATTGAAAACCCTAACACTTTCAAAGCTTGAAATCTTTTTTCGATCTTGAGTTCTCTTTCTATCTCGTCATCAAATTTACAGTTTTCAACGTTTCTTCTCTTCTATTTGTCATAGAATGAGTTCGATTTCTTCTTCTCTTTCACAGAATTCACGATTTCCTTCTAAGTGTGATTGTGGATTAGATGTTAAAATCTTTACATCAAGGACTCAGGACAACCCTAGTAGACCTTTTTTCGGTGTATAAGTCAAAAAGAGGTAAGATTTTGGTTCATATGTGTGATTTGAAATATAATTTTCTGTTTTTAATTTTGTGAAAATCGTTTTTAAATTTTGATTTTTTGGTAGAAACATTTGTTTAAATGGGTTGAGGATGTCGTTTATGAAGAGATCGAAGCGACATTGCCAAAAGTAGAAGCAATGGAGCATGAAATTTGTTCAATGAAATCTGAACTTGAGGTACTCAAGGCTGCCATTGAAAATCTAAAGAAAGAGCAAGATGAGAGCAAAAGTACCATAAAAGAATTGAACATAAAGACCAAATGGCTGCTGGTTGTCTTCATTTTCTTCATAGTTGTTCTTATTGTTGTTTTTGTAAGGTATTTACTTGATGGTAAGATAATGTTTCAGTCAGACATGTAATGAAACATGTAGAGATGTTATATGAAGTTATTCTCTTGTGTTATGAAAAGAGTTATGTTTGAATTCACAAATGATCTCAAACTTAAAGGACCAAAACAGGGCATGTTATTGGCTCGGATAGACAACTACAGAATCAGAAACTCATTACATTGTCACAGTAATCATGAAACTTAAAGTAAGTCATGGAATCCAACAATGGTGCTCACAATTCCAAGTGTTTAAAGACTTCAAAGCAGAGAGAACAGAGCAGCACAATGTGATGTATAGAATCTATCAATAATGGCTAAAGTTCAAACCAAAACAATAAAGAGCAGATATCTTTTTCAGATTTACTTAACCAAAGTAAAGAGAGAAGAGAAGAGAAAAGACTAACTGTTGAGTTCCTGAAGCCATCGTTTAACATTTTCAAAAGTGGAGCTTCTAGTAATGTCATAAACAATAAGATTATTTGCAGATTATTTGGGGTTGTTTCAGATTATTTGCAGACTTTGAAGCTTTGATTAGTGGTAAGTACACACCTTCTTCCTCTATTTCATTCCTCTCACCAATGTCATTAACATCTTCTTCATCTTCATCGGATGACAAAGGGTCCGGAATCTTATCTTCATAGAGTTCGTCTCCACTATCATCTCCATCGCTCCCAGCTTGAACTGCAACTTCTTTCCCAGCCTCTGCAAATTAAGACTCAAAATCATCACAATCTTCTTCATCTATACCCACTCGAACTCCATCTTCTTCAACGCACGCCACCACCACTCCATTTAACTCGTCATCACTATCACAGTTTCGTGACTAATTGTATTTTCATTATCATTATTGTTCTCCCTGCAAAGCAATTGTTTTATCTCTTTTTTGTGTTAGAGATTTTTAAGGGTCTATTTAAAGTCAGTTTCGTCACTAATTGTATTTTCATTATCATTATTTTGGATGTAATTAACTCTATGAAATAAAAATTTGACGTTGACTAAAAAAAATCAAAAACATCTAAAATTTAACGTTGTCATGTGAACAATTCGTTACTAAATGTTCTTAATCCAAACTACATATATACTTTGAATAATTAAATCTATCAACCAAGTAGTTGTTTATGTTGTTACTTGCAATAAAGAATACATTTCAGATTGTAGCAAAAAGGAAAAAGAAAAAGAAAATTGGATTATTCTTAAGTTTTGTAGAGTTAATGAACTCCAAGACTTCTTATAATTCTTATTTTTTCATATGTTTACAAATGCTATATGTTTACAATGGGATCATTACATCGTTACATTTTCCATTGCCTATTTATGATCATTAGGTGATATTTTTTATTGTTTAGACCAATTTATTTTTTAGTAAATATAACTAATTATCGGTTTATTTGCCAAAAAATGCTTCCATTTAGTAGTATATATATATATAACTTCCAGATCGAATGTAAAGATATAAAACATGCATGTAAACAGATAAAAGGCATTATTATTGTGAGATAAAACAAAAAAGAGGTGTGGAACATATAACAAGAGAGCGAGGAGGAAGCATTACAAGTTACATAAACTAACAACTCACAACAATAACAACACATAAGCCCAATCCCAAACTAGACAAACGATACTTTTAGACACAACCCTTAACCAAAAGAGATCTCATCGAAAATCAACGCAAGTAAAATTGCAAACTCAAAATCGTACACGCTTGACATCAGTTTGTGGAACACTGATATCACCTCCATTACCTTTGTTTGAACCATCAGGTACGCCCTAACAAACAAAACCAAATTTACAATCACACTCATATACTTAATCCTCCAAGGTATCAGCTTTCAGTTCACGAGCTTCGATAATGCTTTCATCTGGTTAATGTGTATTCGGAAGAAAAGAAAAACGAAGCTTACTGTTTCATCAGGAACAACCGCATATCTTTCGGAAGGAGACACCCAGCTTTTCCCTGTAACAAGACAGATGTAAACTTGAACCATTAGATCAATTGTTGTGTTGTTTGAAGAATAGCTAAACTAGTGCTGTTTTTTAACTACCTGAAGATGGATCAATATTAGAAGATTCTATATGTTGTCCACTTGCTCCATCGACGCTTAGTGCTTCAATAATCTTGGGGAAGTTCCTAAGATCACATAAACCAAATATTTATTTGCAGATTATCAATGATTGGGTGGTGAATGCGAATTTAATGCAAATATTGGGTGGAAACAACCATAGTATTGGCCAAGTTTTATATTTCTGTTCATGCAATATCGGAAAACATAGATTGAGAGCATCTATATTCTATAGGATGATCGCTTATTTTTACCTGTCAAGTGACTCTCCAATGCCGAGCTGTCCATTTGTACCTCGGCCCCAAGCATACACATTATTTCTTTCAGTCACAGCCAACGTATGTCTCCATCCACATGAGACTTGGATTATTCTCTGTAAATTCCACAAAGTTTTAGTGCATTGGAAATGGAAACAATGAATTGAGACATGAGTTCATTTTTATGATTAAATAGTTGGTAAACAATGTGACGAGCTATCTTGTTAAAATATATTGGAGAAGCCATAGTAAGAGAACATGCCTGATCATCAGGAAATCGCACTTGCACAGGAGAACATTGATCTAAATTGTTCCCGATTCCTACTTGCCCAAACTGCACACTAGAAGAGAGACAATTAGAAGCTTGTTTTAATCAAGATGAGTTAATAAATTATTCCATCATAAGGAGTTTGTTGATTTCTTAACATCCAAATGCATGCACAAAGCAACTGAATGCTAATATTAGATGAATGTGTAGATGATAATAGATGTTCTATACATTCATACGAAATCCAGTCCAGATTAAAACAAAAGACAAGACATATTGACCTTATTCCATCCCCATCCATATAGTTTTCCATCTGAAGTCAATGCCATTGTATGTCTCCAACCTCCCGAAATCTAGAAAAGAACCGAAGAAAATGTTCAAAAGATGTTGAAACCAAAAGAACACAACCAGCCAACATATACAATGACACCAACTGTCAGAAACATTTATTCATGAGGATGAAATAAAAACAAATAATATCCAAATATAATCGCTATCCCATCTGTTGGATATTTCAGATATATGTATTAATTCAGGACGGTTTACAGGACTTAAATGAAACCTGGGAGATAAAACTGTTGCTTAACGCTTCCAGTTTGTGAGGAACAAGGTGATCCTCTAAGTCTCCATGTCCTAGCTGTCCATATTTACTCCAACCATAAGTATATAATGCTCCAGAATAAGAAACTGATATTGTGTGCCGCCATCCACATGCAACCATCGACATCTTCTCACCCTAAAATTGTAGTTTTCACAACCAGGAAAACAAGCATTAAGAGAACTGAAATTAAAAATATCAAAAGAAAACACACAAGGATGCATGATCCATGAACTACACTTCTTTCATCCACTGTTCAGATTGAGAATGCGGAAGGCCTGATAAAAAAACAAAATAAGTTTTGCTTTGATCATAGGATCCAAGGTCTTTATGGTCCCTTTCCTAACACTCGGTTTCTAAAACCACATGGCATCTATGTGTAACCCTATCAATCTATAAAGCTAAAACGCTATATTGCAGCAAATTGCTTAAGGTTAGGCTGGTTGAACAATCTTCAATTCATTTCATTGATACTAAATCACAATTTAAACGAATAAAGAACCAAAAGTTTAAGTTGCTTACATCAGGCGAGGTAACTCTTTCAGGAACCAAGCGGTCATTCCGGTCACCTAATCCCAAATTACCATATCTACCCCATCCCCATCCATAAAGATCACCATCTTCTGTAACCGCAGCAGTGTGTTCTGCACCAGCAGCAACCATTTTGATTCGTATTCCCTGCGCCCATTAGAAGTTTAAAGTATTAACATAACACTAGGGATTAAAGAAACTAACTATATAAACTCTCACTATCCGATCACAAAATTTACTAATTTGGTCAAGAACACTTATAAATACATTCCACATTATATGTGCAGACAGTATACCACATAGTTGCAACTATTATTTAGACGGCTAATACCACTCCAACTTTCACCGGATGTGGACCCTTAATTAGTAACAGTCAAATCAAGTTGCAGAATTGGACCTAACATTGACCCAACTCTGAAGCATATGGTCTTTTGGTAAGTTCAGGAAACTAAATCGACAAGAAGATATTAGAACTATGCCATTAGAAGAATATATAGCGCCACAAACCTCAAAAGCTTGAATCTTCTGAGGCACAAGAGAATCTTCTGTGTCCCCCAGACCAAGTTGACCATTCTGGTTCCGTCCCCAACTTTACATACAACAGTCAAAGAGATATGTTTAAAAGGCAATGTGAACAATATTACACTTGAATCAATTGGCACTATCAAACTCTGATGAAAATCACGGACAAGTGAGGTTGCTAAGCTGTGATATAAACCGTAATTAATTGCACATAAGAAGAAACAAAAACTAAGAGAAAATACCTCTGGACCTCTCCTTCCATGGTCACAGCCAAGCAATGACTATCCCCACATGCAATCTGCTTTATCCGAATACCCTGCAATGCTTTAATTGGCAGGGGAGTAAACAAGTCACTTGAGTTCCCATGGCCTAATCTCCCAAAATCACCCCTGCACAAAACACATGGAGGCTCAAATTGTGTCCCAAGGAATACATAGTTACTGTTCTTCTACACAAAATCAAAACCGAAGTAGTGGCCATTTTCCATTCCAAATGCTATACCAATTTCTACAGTGAAAAATCAAAATTTCAGAATGAAAAATAAATAGCATAGAAGAAGATTTTGATGAGAAACAAACAAACCATCCCCAACTGTAGACCTCCATGCGTGATTGTGAATAAGCAACAGAGTGATCAGCACCACAAGTAACGGAAACAATTTGGTGGTCATCTAACGCGCTTAGTTGCGTTGGAGAAGGTCGATCCTCAGCATCTCCATGACCTAACTGTCCATCCTCTCCTCGACCCCATGAGCAAACAATGTCCCCAGCTATAAAAGCAAAAAAAATCCAAATACTCAAAAACAAACACCAATTCAATTCAACATTAACACAAATCCTAGCTACAGTAAGCGAAACTCATTTTATCAGGTTCAGAAAACGTCAGATCAAGAAGAACACAGCCTACTAACACCGCCAATTCCACAATTCCGGTGATCGTTAACCGAAAAAAGCGAGAAAACAAAGAAGTGAAGTAGTAGTGAAAGACATACATAGAAGAGCGACGGAATGGCTAGCACCAGCGGAGATGATGAGAACCTTACGAGGCGGAGCAGTAACGTCATCGGCGACTATCTCCTCCGCCATCGATCACAGTCTCTCTATCGAAAGCAGAAGAAGATATTTTTGATTTGAATCTAATTTTGAAATAAGAAATTTCTATTTTTTGATAAATCGGGAAATTTGCAGCTTCTCTTTCACTATCCGTAAGAGAGAGTGAAGGAGAAATATAGAAAGGAGAGAGAGAAAGAAAGAGAGCAGTAGTACATAGTAATAAAGGCGCGATGGAGATTGCACATGTCATTTTTTGCTTTTTTGACTTTTTATTGATCTTCATTTTACTTCGCCGTAAATTTGTTTTTTACTTTTGTCAGCTTGAAGAAATACAGGCTTTAATTTCAAAAGGGTCCCTCTTCATATAATAAATCCAAATTTGGAGCTTACCGGTTAGTTTGATTTGACCAGTTATTCAGATACCTCTTCACATTTACTCTCTTTTATTAAACTGAATCATTCATTACATGAGAATATAAAAGAACATGCTTGGCTAAACGATCATCGCATGTGTTTGTTTCTCGTGAGCTGTATTGAAATTGAATCCCATCAAACAAGACCATCTAATCTTGACTCGCTGTCAAATAGTGGCGAAGACGAAGATTAAAACAATTTGATTTGAGTGTCGAATTAAGGATGAGACTGTCGCCTTCAAAGATAACTTGTCGATAACCAAGAGACCAAGCAACTTGTAGTGCCCATAATAGTGCCGAGCATTCAACCTAAACTACACAATGTCGTCCCATAAATTGATCCATTCCACCATGTAGAAACATCCCAGTAGAATCACGTATAAGTCATCACAACCCTAATGGTGTAGCCTCTACATAATGGGAAGCATCACAATTACATTTAACCCACCCTGTTTGAGGACGTTGCCATAAATTTCGTGGAGGAACAGAAATCGGTGCAGTAAAAGGCAGCCTATGTGATTTAGATGAACAACTCTGTATATACTCAATAACGTCTGCCTGTATATAGGACCATGTATCCACAACTTGATAATCTTTTTGGGAATAGAAAAGGCAATTCCAATTCTTCCATAAACGCCGTAAAGTCCACCAAGGGATTAAGCGTTGTTGTTTTGGAAGTTGTGTTGTCTTGCTAAAAGTTGAGAGTGTACCCAGCTTATTTTCAACCGAAGCAAAAGAGTTACAAATAACATGTGTAGGTAACCCAGTACATCTCCACATTGCTTGTGCATAAGGACATAGAAAGAAAGTATGGTCCGTTGTTTCAAATCCCGAACAACATCGTTCACATTGTTGTGCAACTTCAATATTCAGTCGTTGTAGGTTCTCTAGAAAGTGTTTAAGCTTAAGCGGTATTGACAAAGACCATAAATCTACAGCAAGTTTCGAATATGCTGACAATGGTGGGAGGTGTTGTTGAGTCGGATTTGTCAAAGAGTTGGCTAAAGTATACCCAGATTTAACCGTATATTCCCCGTTAGGAGTATATTCCCAGAGATATGAATCTTTTGCAAGCGATACAAGAACATAAAGCTTTTTGATGGTGTCATGATATGATGCATCTATATATTGCTTTAATTTGTGCTCATCCCATTGATGTGTGTCCGTATTAATTAGTTCACTAACCCTTGTAGATGGATGAAAGGGAAGAAAAAGTTTTGCTAAGGAGGTTGTGTTGGGAGCCAGTTATCATGCCCTATGCGTATATGATGACCAGTACCAACCACAAAACGTAATCCCTAACGTAATAATAAACTGCCATGATGTAAAGACTTCCAACCAAATGAAGAACCATGTCGTACCTTAGCAGAAAATAGGTTAGAGGTTGGGAAGTACCGAGCTTTCAATAGACAAAATAACAAGCACGTCAGACGATTATAATTTTCTAGAAATGATTTGCTAGAAAAGCCTGGTTAAATAATTGGAGATCCCGAAATCCTAGCCCTCCTTGTCTTTTTGAATATGATAGCATCCTCCAAGAAATCCATGATAATTTCTTGTGGGAAAGCGTATAACCCCACCAAAAACGTGCCAACATGCTGTCAATTTCATTACATAGACTTGAAGGCAGTTGAAAACATGACATTGATTAGACTGGCATAACATAACCCACTACTTTTATTAATATTTATATACCTCCGTGCGACAGATACCGTGTTTGCCATCCTGATATTTTCTGTTGTACATTGTCTTTAATGTATCTAAATATAGCTCGTTTATTTCGTCCAAATTTCTCCGGAAGACCCAGATATTTTCCACCACCACCACCACTATTCGGTATTCCTAAACAGTGTTGTAATTGTGTTCTTAAATGCGAGTCCACCTTACTTCCAAAAGTTATT
This sequence comes from Lepidium africanum, assembly GCA_900406405.1. Classification (NCBI taxonomy): domain Eukaryota; kingdom Viridiplantae; phylum Streptophyta; class Magnoliopsida; order Brassicales; family Brassicaceae; genus Lepidium; species Lepidium africanum. The sequence goes on along the minus strand of OVAX01001774.1, from coordinate 3,991 downwards.
GTTGATTTTGATAAACTAATAAGTTAGCCGGATGTTGTGGCATATAAATCAAAGATTTGCCGTAAGTACTAACCATGAGCTTCAGTCGCTCATAAGAAAACAATGAATCATCAGCAAAAAAAAAAGTGATATTGTTGGACTACGTCGGTAGATATTGATACCCTGTATCTTTTTCTAACGCTGACTAGCTTCTATTAAGCAGCTTAAGACATCAGAAAAAATGATGAATAAGTAGGATGACAAAGGATCACCCTGGCAAAGTCCACGGGAAGGCCTAAAATGTTCATACGGGCTACCATTGACCAATATTGAAAAAGAAACAGTTGAATGCAAGACATAATCCAATTTACCCAAGGCGGAGAAAAACCTTTCCTGAGCAACACACCTTCCAGAAAATCCCAATCAACCTGGTCGTAAGCTTTTCTAATATCTGACTTGACCGCTATAAAATTTGTAGAGCAGCGCTTATTGGATCGTAAAGCATGAAATACGTTGTGAGCAATCATTACATTATCATTTTCATAACGACCCGAGATGAAGGCTGCCTGTGACTCAGAAACTAAGCCTGGTAATATACCTTTTAACTAGTTCACCAGGATTTTAGCCATGATTTTATATAGTACATTACATAGACTGATTGGTCTGAAATCCACCAATATGTTCGGATGTTGTATCTTCAGAATCAAACAAAGATTAGTATGATTCCAATGTATTGGGAGCGTACCAGTAGTAAAAAATTTTTGGATTTTGCTTGTAATTTCACCACCGACAATTAGCCAATAGCTCTGATAAAAAGCAGCCGTAAATCCATCTGGGCCGGGAGCTCTTGTGGCACCAATACTACACACAGCTGTCTTAACCTCTTCATTAGTCACCATCGAGGTTAACAACACATTCATTTCCGGAGTCACAACCGATTGAACCTCACTTAACACTTGATCTATAGCTGTAGTGGTGTTTGGTGGTGTAAATAAATCTAGAAAATAGCGACGTGCCTCCCGTCCCACCTCAACATTACCGTAAACATAATGACCATCCAGCTTCCGTATTTTTGTCAATCGATTTCTTGTTATTTGATTCTTCGTGGAGGCATGAAATTTTTTTGTATTTGAGTCTCTTTCTTGTAACCACTTCACTCGGCTTTTTTTGCCTCTAATATGCTTCCTCATCGCAGTAGGCTTCATTTAAATATCTCTTTAAATCACGTATTCAATACTGGATTGACGCCACTGATATTTTATGTATCAATTTTTCTTGTTAGATCAGCTATGCGCTTTGCAGAATTTGTATTGAGACCATAACTCCAATCAGAAACTACTCGTCTAGACATTGCTAACCGGTCCACCACACTTGTATGTTCATCAAAACTTGGATGTCTCCATCCTTGGGCAACAACGTCCGAAGAACCAGCCACCCCAATCAACCTTTGATCAAACCGGAATATTTTCTTACCTCGTTCTGTTGCTCTTCGTATTTTTAATAGCAGGCATATGGTATGAACCTACCATAGATAAATACTCAACCTCGGAAGTTGGATACATTGCCAACCATTCAGAATTGGCCATACTTGTGTCCAACCAACATTCAACTTGGTATTGTCAGCGTTTCCCTTTCCAAGTCGTGTTATTACCTTGAAAAGGGAGATCGGTCATATCACATACTTGCACCAATTCTTCAAAAATTTTGAAAACCCCAATTTTTCACTTACTTGTCCACCACGTTTCTCCAAGTTCGAAAGAATCTCGTTGAAATCACCACACACCAACCATGGTTCCTTTATATTAATGGAGATTCTTTGCAATTTTTTCCCATAATATATGACGTAAACTCCGAATTGGATTTCCGTAAACAAAAGAAAAATAGAAAGAAGCTTCATTATCATTAATATAGCAATCAAAAAGTCTTGCATCATTACAATAGAAAGAAACTGAAATTGAACTGTTCCACAACAATGCTAAACCACCGCCTAAACCACAAGGTGCCACACATGAAACATTAGCAAACCCAAGTTGAGACGCCACATCATGCACTACATCGTTCATGTTCTTGGTGTCAATCAAAATGAGTATGACCGGGTTATACTTTCGTATTACACCCTTAAGGCGTCGAACTACCAGGGACCCTTTTAAACCCTAGCAGTTCTAAATTATTATATTCATGACGAACCCGGTGGCTTATGGCCCATTGTACCTTCACCCGAGTTGTTGGTTGGAGGTGCTTCTCCGGAGTTACGTTGTGTTTGCTCGGCCTCATCCTTCCCATCAAATGGATTATACCAATTGTGAATATCAACCACATCATATTGTCTGCAAGTGCACTTAGAGTAGCATTCCTCTGTATCATCACGTTCTTTAACTCTACAAAAATCTGCATGTACCAGTGATTTCAAAGTAGACTCAACACCATCTTGAACCGGTGTGTCTGGTGCTTTACGTTTTCTGCCTGCATTCATAGAGGTTTCGCCTATGTCTTCTTCATCCAAATCAATCGGATCAGCATCAGGGATCAGATCATCATGATCACCAGCCGCATCATCGAAATTATTTGGATCCTCATTAGGATCCTCATCATCATCGTTGGAAGTCTTCTCAGGAACCGAAGACAAAAGAGGACAATTGTTCTCATCATGCGAGAGAAGGCCATAGTGACCGCAAAAACTTTGAAGCTTCTCAAATTTGAAAGACAAGAGATGTGTCTTTTCACCAAATTGAAAGCGGCATTCAAACTGTAAAGGCACAGAGACATCCCAAAGAAGGTAGATTCAAACATAATCAACATACACTGTACCTTCGGAATTGAAATCAGTTTCCATAGACTCCCCAAGACAATTGCCAATAAAATTCACCATACCCGTGGTCAAGAGATGAAGTGGTATCCCACGCACTTAAATCCAGATAGGAATCACCATAGGGGCATCAAAAGGACGATTAGGAACACAACGTTCCACCACACATCCAATCGTTGAAACTCCAAGGCCCTCGACGAAGAATTTGAGCAATTGGCTCATCAGATGCGAACACAAATTGCAATTTAGAATCCAAGATTCGACTCACCCCTGGATCATCAACGTTCCACATTCGCGGCATAGACTGTAACATCGCCCTCAAATTCTGTTTCCGAGGGTACAAAAGCGTAACAATTAGGCTAATCGAGTCTCAGCGGCGGCTTCATTATACTGTGAATCAGGAATTTTGATCACATCATCCACAACATTCAAAGAAATCTCTTGAATCTGTCTTCATATTTTGTCAGACATTTTTGATTTTATACACAAAATACTCCAAAACCGATAATTGTTTCAAAGACAAACACTGGATTTAAATAAGGAAGATGATGAAATCGCTATTCCTTTTTGTTACCAAAAACCGTCGGAAACTGCCAACAAACACACTTCACGGTAACTGTAGAACAGTTACCAAAACAGAGAGAAAATAACTTCTCTCATCTCACTTTTACAAAAGCATTGGTTGATGTCTCTTTTTCTTGTTTGATTCACTCACTTTTCTTTTTTTTATTTCGAAAATAAAAACGTGATATTTTACAATTTTACTCTTTATTAGTAAATGTGAATCAATCAAGTAAAATATATAATGAAACTCATAATTATCATTATTAAAAATTTAAATTACGATAAATAATATATCAAATCAATTTTTTTTTTGCAACAAGTCTAATTGTAAAACTTATCAAAAATAAATATTAAGATTAGAAAAATGTATTTAATCAAGTGATTAAATATTTATTTATATGGAATTGTAGATTTTTCATCTGAGTTTGACTTCAGAAATCTATGTTATCTCGTATAGTCTTCTTTGGGTTTTGAAAAAGAATTAAGTTTTAGTTTGTCAATCTATTGAAATAACACTGACCAAAATTATATTACATATTATTTATAAAGTTGCATTATATATTGAGATAATTACTCAACTTGTCTCAATTAATACCTAAATGACTTATATAGTCTCCTCCACCCTTAGAAAACAAAAAAACG
>OVAX01001773.1:0-38982 GCA_900406405.1 Lepidium africanum | reverse complement strand
TAAGAAACGTTTCTTACATAAATTAATTTCTTTTTATTTAATTTTAATCATAAAATAAAATAAGAAACCTACAAAATACGCTCGATAATGATGCTCTAATTCTTCTTGTCCGTTTCTCTCGTTTTTTTAAATGAAAGATATGGTAAAAAAGCTACACACTTTATGAAAGTAATGAAAGGAAAAGAGAATGATATTTAAACATTTGTTATATGTCTATGATGGGTCCGCTGCAAATTTTAAAGAAGATAGAAAGACAAAATTAGTGATTCTATTTTAAGAGAGAATCTTTTGGGTTATGGAGTCTGGAGGTTTAAGAACAGCATCATCGGTTATGAGTCTTGCTTATCTTTCCCATCACACAGATGATTTTTTGTGACAGTCTTTTTGGACATAGTTTTCTGTTACTATTAGTTTTAGAAACTGTGTATGCCAATGTTTCTGTTCTTCCTTTTTCTTTTTCTTTTTTTTGCCGATGTTTCGGTTGCTTAGATGCGTGTAATATGAGGTTAATTTGCTTGATTGGCTTTAGACTAGGTGATCGTTGTCTTAAAAAGTGTTGGGACTTGGCTACTAGTTGGTTGAAAGGACTGAGAAAAAGATTTGCATCTTTAACTCGGTCTTATAAATACTAATAAAAGTGAATAATACACTTTTCATTAATGAGAGACCCACTTAGCAAGCAGTACCCTTATTACATCTTTCTTTATAATCTGAATATGAAAGTTAAGATAGAAAACTATATTACGGAGTAAAGCTGAGTTGCCTTTGGCTTTTGGTACTGATTTGTCACCACATGTATTCCACTTTGCATTACAAATTCCACTTTGGACCATCAAATTTGCCTCTATAACAAGAAAAGCATACACATTCCTCTTCCTCCTTTTTACCATATATAGTTTCAAGTCCTACTTCTTGGTATACTCTTTCTTCAAAGGCTTACACAAACATCCCTAATATTCATCTCCATAGCCCAAAGCTTCTGGTGAGATCCTTTCGTGTTTTTGTTATCAAAAGAAAGAGAGCATCATCCATAGTTATATATATATATATATATTTATATTTATATTGAATATGAGGAGTGGAGGTTGCAGTGTCCAGCAAGCCCTTACGCCTGAGGCTGCAGTCATGGTGAAACAAGCCATGGCGTTGGCTAGACTGCGAGGACATGCTCAGGTCACTCCTCTCCATGTGGCTAGTACCATGCTTTCTGCCTCCACAGGGTTACTCAGAACAGCTTGCCTCCAATCCCACACTCATCCTCTTCAATGCAGAGCACTTGAACTCTGTTTTAATGTCTCTTTGAACCGCCTCCCAACTTCCACTGGGAGTTCTATGTTGGTCCCTTGTATATCAAACGCTCTGGTTGCAGCTTTAAAACGTGCGCAGGCTCACCAGCGGCGTGGTTCCATCGAGAACCAGCAACAACCAATATTGGTCATCAAGATCGAGCCTGAGCAGCTCATAATTTCCATTCTTGATGATCCTAGTGTGAGCAGAGTTATGAGAGAGGCTGGTTTCTCAAGTCCCCAAGTGAAGAGCAAGGTGGAGCAAGCGGTGTCTTTGCAGATTTGCTCCAATAAATCAGAAGCGAGAAAATTGCTAACTGCAGCGATGAAGAACTTCAGGTAACGTCTCCTCTTCTGAAAGTACTAAGGTTTAGTCATGAAACTCTAACAGACACACACACACACAACATACACACTGACTGACATCTAACTCAATCACTGTATTTTGTTTGAATAGTGAAATTGAAAATGAGACCATCCTAGATTGCTCAACGATGAGGAAGACAGAGGGTAAGAGAAGCAGCAATGTGATCACCGCTCTCCCAGCGTGGCTTCAGAATGATCAACATAAGGACACTGTAAGTTATGAGTTATGATCTCATCATTCTCATCATTTGTACTGTTTTGTATTCTAAGATTCGGTATTGTTTTCGAATTGGCAGGATTCCGATAAATCGATCTGCCATTCAATTCCGAGAAGGCAATCTGAGAAAACCGTCGACCTTTCTTCTCCTTCTCCTTCTCCTTCTTCCTCTTCTTCTAATACTTATGTTCCTACCGAAGCCAACCTAAGAATGTTTGTTCCCAAACATGAAATGGAGCTCACAACAAGGCTCTTGCTGAACTCTGCAGCCCCTTCTAGTGATGCAATTGACGTGGAATATGCCTCCAGTTTTAAGGAGATGAATGCAGAGAACATAGGAACTCTCTGTGATGCCTTGAGTAGCAAGGCACCGAGGCAGAACGATGTAATACCCAAGATCGCGAAAACCATCTTAAAATGTAGATCAGGATCATCACCTAGGATGCTCAGCAATGGGAATCGAAAAGAAGATACTTGGTTACTGTTCCAAGGAGTAGATGTGGAGGCCAAAGAAAAGATAGGTAGAGAATTGGCAAAGGTTGTGTTCGGATCGCTAAACAGCTTCGTTTCAGTCAGCTTGAGCAGATTCTCTTCCTCTTCCGTGGAAGATCTCGGGAACAAGAGGAGGAGAGATGGAGATAGCTGGAGCTATACTCAGAGATTGTTCGAAGCTGTGTCTTGTGATCCACACAGAGTGTTCTTTGTGGAAGATATAGACGAAGCTGACTATTCATGTCAGGTGGGTTTTAAGAGAGCAATTGAGAAAGGAAGACTTCAAAGTGTAAATGGTGAAGAAGTATTGCTTAAAGATGCAATCATAATCTTGAGTTGTGAAAGATTCAGCTCGAGATCAAGAGCATGTTCGCCTCCAGAGGACGAGAGAAAGGTTAGGAGGCCTTGTGTATCTCTCGACCTTAACCTCTCTCTTCGTCATAACGATGGTGAGAATGATGGACATTGTAGTGATCATATTGGATTAGTCGATGCTTTAGATGCAAACATTATTTTCAACCCTTTGTCAACATGATTCATGTAATTTCACTACCATTGTCATGATCTTGGTACATGCTAATATGACATGGTCATGTGTTAATTCACCTTGGCCAATCTTGTGTCTAAATGTGATCCATGACGTAAGAGTGGTACAAAAGGAGAAGTCACTTTTCAAAGGAAACAAATAAAACACACCGAAGATAATCAAAGGATGACTTTTTTCCTAATATTCGAGTTGTCTAAACAAATAGCAATCGAAAAAGAATTTGCTTACTTCCTCTGGTTTCATTACTTCGGAAAGGTATGGGATTAGTTGAAGAAAGATTAAAGCAAAAGAGCCCATGAAAAGAAGGGTTTAGTAGGAAACAAGAAGCATCTTATATGCTTTAGACTATAAATATACAAAAGTGTACTATAACCTTAAAACATTATGGCCAAAGAAGGGATTTTGTCGTATATCAGATAGCTTTGTAACATGTATCGATGTCGTCGTGACAATTTTCTTATAAATGCGTGTGTGTTTTTTTTCTAATAATATTCAAGAGTAACACTATACATAATAAAGGTAAAAGGCATACAAATCATAAACATGTAATGGCATACTCATTGGTTCATTTGAAAGCCAAGAAGCTTGATTGATGTTATCAAAATTTCCGCAAAACTTGATTTCAATCAAATATAACACCAAATGGAATAGATTTGTCCATTACTAACTCATATGACACATTAAGCCATCTTGAACAAACAATATTTGAAGAATTGTACACAAAAATATGTATACTTGATTTACGTTTTTATAAGGTTACCCTTTTGAAAATGAAAATTTCATGTACATCAAAATAAGGATAAACATATTTACTTTTTAAGATAAGTGAGTTTGGTCATATGATTAATGTTCACCTTTGCAACATTTTCTTCCAGAATTTGATTCTAGATAAACACGTAATCTCACGCGATCAATGCATTACGTTTTATTCGGTTTTTTAACTCTTGTTTTCCATAATTTTTCAAGTGTTTTTGAAGTATTTTCAGTGTCTTTTTAGATCAAAAACGAGCTAGGATAAATTTAGACACTCAAAATATGGAACGAGCAAAAAGGATTGAAACATGTAGATTTTGCAAACTCAGACGGATCAGTCCCCACATGAACTGATCGATCCCACTTTTACCAGAAAAGATCTGTACGATTGTTGGATCGACCAGTTTCCTACTCGGGTCGTTCTGACCCGAGAACCGATCGATCCATCTTTAGACCGATCGGTCCATCGTTTACAAAGACACAGCCTACGTTCCGAGAATTGACCAAAACAATCAAGACCGACCAATCTCACCTCAAATAGATCAATCCTCTTCGATCCGGTCCGGTTTCATACGCGAAAAAAAAAAATTTGCTTTTTCCGCCCGGTTTATTTAGAAATGTACCAGAAACGATTTTAAACTTTTAAGACTAGTACATAGATGCTTTCATAATTTTAGCAGCCACTTTTGGTTTTTCTGTCTGGAACTCCAAACTAGAGATTTCCATTGTATTTCGGCAATTTTGGAGAAGATTTCAAAGCTCCATTTCTTTCTAATTGAACATTTCTTTTTAAAGAAATGTAAACTCAATTAATTACAACATCAAGTTCAGGGAAATTCACCATGAATTTCACCAGGGAATTAAATCAAAAAACTTATCACGGTAAAGTTAAGATCAATCTCGACACAAACATAACTGTATAGCAAACTCATTATCGTGGTGTCGACTACTATATCTAGCAACCTAGAAATCCTAAATTGTGGTTTGGTTCTAGAGATCTAAACACGCATTATCGATTAGGTATGATAAGTCCACAATTAGCCTTAACATCATCTTTCGTTGGTTAAGGACTAATTTCTCATCTAAGGTAGTTCAAGCACCTAACAAGCTTTTAGAGAGTTAGGCTACCTATCATTAATCATAGGCTATTTAGCTACTCTAACCTAGGCATTAAGATCAACAATAGATGGAGAACACATCAAGGATAACAACCTATTTGTTCCTAATTCATTGGTTCCCTAAGAACCCTAGAAAAATCCTAAACCTGATTGAGGAAATACTCATACATGATTAAAGGAGAGAAAGCAATAGACATGGAAGAAAGCATAAATAAATTGCAAATTAAAATGATTAGGTTCAGAATTCTTTGCCAAAGTTACAGAGGAAGACTCCTTTCCTCAGAGTTGCCGCAAAAGAAGTTACAAAAAAAAACCTAATTGTCTATCAAAAACATTTTATAAAATATAAGGAAAATAATAATTTTCTTCGCATGTACAAGTGTGGATCGATCGATCTAGCAAGGACCGCATCATTAGTTGGTCGATCTTCAAGTTGAGCACATGTTATGGAGATAGGATCGGTCAAATGATCAGGTGGAGGTCAGTCGTTTATTAGGTCGAGCACAAAAACTGATAGAGAAAGGATTGGTCAATCTAGTGGAGTTTGGTCGATCTTCAACTTGAGTGCAGCTTCTAATACTGTGTAGGATCGATCGATCGATCCTGGTATTTTACAAAAACGCCAAAATGTCTCCAGTTTGCTTATGTCTGTGCTTCAAGTGCGTAATCCAAATTCAACCTATTTTGTATATGCAAGGGCTCTAAAACACCAACAAAGACTCTAGAAACATGTGAATTAGTGAGCTAAAAACCGATAAAAATGAGGTACATTAATTCTCCCAGACTTATCTTCTTGCTTGTCCGCAAAGTGAAAAAAGACTGAAAGAAAAAAGCAACCAAAGGAACTCATTCGTCATGAGAATACTGCAAGTCAGTTCCTGTAGTAAACCACATGAAATTTACCTAATTATCGAGACCACCTTGTGCTTTCCCTAGACTTAGAAATTATCCCGGTTGAACTCCACAATCCAAGTAAGTGGTCCGAATGTACCATACCGACTTAATGTATCTAGGTACGGTCTCACCGAGGGAATATCGATCAAAGGATACATGAGTTTCTTCTTTAGTCTCACCTTCTAGATGGTTCCTTTCCTCTCATTTTATTAAATTTCAACCAATTTCTCCCTACTTACCTAGGGTATCATTGTATTTTTTTTATTTGGTTGGTTCTTTTAGTAACTCAAAGGATGTAAGCAAGAGTAGCTTCATTGGAGTCCTTTTTAGTAAGCTAACAAGAGCAGCATCATTAAAGGATTTTTACCCTCAGCTACCAACGGTGCACACAACTTTGTTGTATAATCACTTCAGATTAAGCACAAATGCTTGAAATGATTGAGAGAGGGGAAACCATACTCACATAGGAAAATCTGTCATTGCACTAAGAAGAGAACTCGATCCTATGCATACCAACTCCCTTGACGAGAAGATCAAGTTAGGTTAAGTGTGAAGCCGGCATGAGATTCTTCGATTACCCACGAGGATATTGGTAGTACTGAGAAGTTGTGTAGTCTCTGAGTTTCCCAATAGTCAACCGATCCCTGTCATGTTCAAATCAATGGTACTTAGTTCATGACAATGCAATAAACCTCAAAAATCATAGTTCCTACAATCAGTTTTTAAGCTCAAAAAGACTTAATAAAAACCATAAAATGTCTAAAAGTGAAAACAAAAGAAAGAAAAATAGTGTTAGTCACAGCAAGTGACCTCCCCAAACTTACTTCACATCATCCCGATGTGAGAATAAGCCTAAAAGAAGCACGACTTACGCAAAAAGAAAAATAAACAGAAAAGCAAATGTGAGAGAAACTAATAAATCTGGGAGGGAGGATCAATCGTTCTCATGAGAGATCGATCAATCTGCTAGGCTCGAGTTTTTGATTGATCTCAGATTGGTCAACAGATCGTGCATAAAACTTGTTAAATCATGAGGAACGATCGATCCAAGATGGGATTGATCGATCCAAGATAGGATCGATCGATCCCAGCTTCCGGATACGTGAACCAATCGCTCTAATTTTACAACTCGATTGGCATATTGCGTGCTGGTTCCATTCTTCCCGTGGATCAATCAATCTTGAGTCAGATCGATCGGTTTCAACATTCTCGGACAGACTTCTTTTACCTGAAATAGACAGAAACAAAACGAAAAAAACATAAAATGAAAAATGTAGAAAACGAAAGGTACTTACTAGTGGTTTCCCTCCCACTCAGTGCTTGTTTAAAGTCTTTAGCTTGACTTGGAAATCTCTCATATGAGAGGAGAACTAGCCAAAGGGATCGGGCCCTCTTTGGTTATGTCAGTATCGGCGATATATGGCTTCAAACGTTATCCATTAACTACAAACTCTTTGTTTTTATTAGTATCCAGTAACACTACAGCTCCGTAAGGGCATACTTCCTTAATGGTGAACGGTCCAGACCACCTTGACCTAAGCTTTCCATGAAAAAGTTTCAAACGAGAATTAAACAAGAGAACTTGATCATTGCAGCAAAATTTCTATTAAGAATACGTTGTCATATGCTGCTTTTGTTTTTTCCTTGTAGATCTTCGAATTTTAATAAGCCAAATGATGAATCTCTTCAAGTTCGTGTAATTGCATTGTTCGCCTCTTAGAAGCTGGTCTGATGTTGAATTTAAGAGTTTAATGGCCCAATTTGCCTTACACTCGAGCTCTACCAAGAGATGACATGACTTGCCATAGACGAGGTGGAAAGGAGTTATCCCTAGCGGTGTCTTGTAAGCTGTCATGTATCCCCAAAGAGCTTCATCAAGCTTGTTAGACCAGTCCTTCCTTGTCACATCAATTGTCTTCTGAAGAATGCTTTTGATTTCTCTATTCAAAATCTCAACATGATCGCTTGTCTGTGGATGATAGGGTGTAGCGACCTTATGTTGTACTCCAAAATTTTTCAGAAGACCATTGAAAGTCTTATTGATAATGTGGGAAACCCCGTCACTGCTAACTACAAAACCTCGGAAAGATAATGTGCTTAAACATCTTCAGTACTACCTTGGCATCATTTGTTGGGCTGGCCAGCGCCTCTACCCACTTCGAAACATAATCAACAGCCACAAGTAAGCTGAGAATGGTCCCATGAAATATATTCCCCATACATCAAAGACTTCGACTTCCAAAATGAAGTTCTAAGGCATCTCGTTTCTCCTGCTTATATTCCCTTATCTCTGACATGAATCACGCTTAGAAATAAATGCTTGAGCATCACCCAACATTGTTGGCCACCGGAAACCTGCTTGAAGAACCTTAGATATTGTCTTAAACGTTGCAACATGACCTGTATAAGAAGAGCTAAGACAATGAAACAGGATCCCTGGAATTTCATGTTCCCTGACACAACGTCTGCATATTGCTTGTATCGATAAGGCTCATCCCACAAAATAGTGCCTTATGTCTCGAAGGAATTACTTTTTCATGTAGCCAAAGAAATGTGTGGGGTTCAACCTCTGCAGCCAGGTAGTTTATGATATTATCGAACCAAGGAATACTGGGAAGCTTTGAAGTCTATGCAGAAACACGAGTTATGTTGAGATTTGACTGTATTAAGTATACATATTCCTCACACAAACTGTCATCCAATGGTACCTTATCTTCCACCTTGAGTCTAGACAAGTGTATGCTACTCCGTTCTCTATGCCTCTCTTATCTCTATCTCTAGATTGAATTCCTAAAGAAGCATAACCCATCTAAAAGGCCTTTGTTTCGCGTTTTTCTTGGAGAGAAGATAATTCAGGGTAGTGTGATTTGTGTGTACTATTACCTTGGAGCCAACTAGGTACGACCTGAATTTCTCAAAAGCAAAAATAATCGTAAGGAGCTCCTTCTCGGTAGTTGTATATTTTTCTTGGGCATCGTCTTGATTTCTACTAGCATAGTTGATAACGTGTAGCTTCTTGTTCATTCGCTATCCCAAAACAGCACTTACTGCAAAGTTGTTTGCATCACACATGACCTCAAATGATGATTCCCAGTCTGGTGGCTGCACAATTGGTGCACTTACGAAAGCTCCCTTTAAAGTGAGAAAAGCTTCATGACACTCCTTGTTGAACTCGAACTTAACATCCTTACACAAAGTTGCGTTAGAGGTCTGACTATTTTTGAGAATTCCTTGATGAATCTCCTGTAAAAACTGCATGACCGAGGAAACTTATGACCTCTTTCACTGTGGTAGGCGATTTAAGGCTTGTCATGACTTTGATATTAGCCTTATCAACTTCAATGCCATGCTCAGATATTTTGTGGCCTAAAACTATCTTATCTCCAACAATGAAGTGGCATTTCTCCGAGTTCAGCACAAGAAGCTTCTCTTCACAACGTTTAAGTACCCTGCAAAGATTAGAAAGACAACCAGCAAACGAAGATCCATATATTAGAAAAATCATCCAGAAATACCTCCATGATTTCTTCGATCATGTCAGTAAAAATAGACATCATACATCGTTGGAAAGTAGCTCGAGCATTACACAATTCAAACGGCATTCTGCGATAAGCAAAAGTACTGTACGGACATGTAAAGGTGGTATTTTCTTGATCGTTCGGGTGTATTAGAATCTAAAAAAAAACCTGAATAACCATCTAAGAAATAGTAATAAGGATGGTTAGCAAGTCTTTCAAGCATTTAATCCATAAATGGTATAGGGAAGTGGTTTTTTCTAGTGGAAAAATTCAAATTTATGTAGTCAATACACATCCTATGTCCTCCGACAATTCTAGTTAGAATCAACTCGTTATTATCATTCTTTACTACAGTTACACCTCCCTTTTTAGGAACAACAAGTACAGGACTAACTCAATTACTATCAGATATAGGGAATATAATTCCTGCTTCTAACTGTTTCATGATCTCTTTTGTCACAACATTCTTAAGGTTAGGGTTTAATCTTCTCTGGCTCTCAATAGATGTTTTAGACTCATCAATAAAATGTATCTTATGCATACATAGATCATGAGACTTTTCGGTAATATCATCTAGCGAATTACCTATGGTTCTACAATACTTACGAAGCTCACATAAAAGTAAGGTGGTCTCAATATTATTCAGCTTAGCATTAATTATGACCGGGTAAGTCGAGTTTGAACCTAGAAATGCGTACCTTAGCCATGCTGAAAGTGTTTTGAGTTCACTTTTTGGAGCCTTAAGTTCGCTCCTCCATGGGTTGTCCAAAGGTGCAAAAATCGATGGTTTAGGTGCATCTAAAGCAATATAAGCTACCATCTTCTCAATTCTCTAGCTTGAAACCAGCATCTTAGTATACCCTACTCGAACTCCGCTTGAGCCTTAGTCAGAGTTATATCTAGAGGGTCACCGAAAGAATTTCATCTATAACTTCATCTGCGATTTCCTCTAAATCATCGACCATATAGGTCATCCCATTCAATATAGGCTTCTTCAACATCTTATACATCTCAAAGGGCGTGACCATATCACCTAAATGGAGATCAGTCCTCCCATTTTTCACATCGATCATCGCTTCCATTATTTTCAAAAATGGCATGCCAAAAATTAAAGGGTCTTTAGGTTCTTTGTCTAGTTCTAGAACTACGAAATCAGCTGGCACATAGGCTTTCCCTATCTTAACGTGTAAATCTTCCAAAATTCCTACCGGAAGTTTCACTGAATGGTCTGCAAAAATCAACGATATCTTCGTCTTCTTGAATTTGGTGTACCCTAAACGCAATGCAACTGAATGTGGCATTAAGTTCATGCTCGAACCAAGATCACAAAGAGATCGAGCAAGAACTAGGGAATCGATCTGAATAGACAACATAAATAGCTTAGGATCTTCCTCTTTCTTAAGTAATCATCATGACTTTTTCTTCTCCAGTAAACTTGCTTGTGACTAAACCTTTGACATAGCTCTTAAGAGAGGGAATCATCTACATGGCATCAACGAAAGGTATTTTCACAGACAAGTCTGAGAGCATCTCCTTGCACTTTGCAATCTCTAAGTCTTTTCGAGACTTCTTGGATGAAATAGGGTATAGAGGGCGTGTAAGTTCTCTCTACCACCATTGCACTCTCTGATTTATTACCACTGGAACTTGTTGAACCGATTATGGCGTGATTTCTTGTGTCGAATTCGCTCATTCTCACCCTTGCTTATTTTGTATTCCTCATCATCAAGATCTATAATCACGCTTCTGAAAGCTGGTTCGGCCACAAAAGACTGAAGTTCTCTAGCCTTCTCAGTGTTATAGTATAGTATTCTTGAAAGTCATCCCATAATGTTCACCTTGCAGATTGCTTCAGGTAGTTAGCGATATGAGCACGCTGGGGGTCGAATTTCTAGACTTGGGCGATGACATATTCATACTTGGTACTCAGCTCGTTATACATCTTATCTACCTTTGCATGAATCTCGACGGTAGCTTGGTGTTATCCTTGAATGAGCTGCTACAACATTGCCTTGATCTCATCTTGAGAACTGTCTGGAGGGTTTGACGGAATTGATGGCTGGTTAGACGAGAAATGAGACTCCCTCTAAACTACTTTTGAATCTTGATATACTGGAATAACCTCAACCGCTGTGTCACACTGGTACACAGTCTTCTTTTTAACTTCACTTGTTGGTCAAGTGGATCTTTGTTAGAGTATTGCTTACTCGAACTTCCAGCTAGATTGTTAATCAAAGTGAAAGCATTGGTCAAGAAATCACCATTACTCGGAGCATTCAAGGTCCTCCTATACTCCCAATTTACACCTCTATAGAAGATGGTGAAAATTTGTTCATTATAATACCCATGATGCGGACAGTCTCGCTTGCCCTCTCTGAATCGTTCCTAGGCTTCACAAAATGTTTTGTCTTCTTGCTGCTGAAAGGTGGCGATTTTGTTTTTCAACTGAGTTGTCCTTGCCTTGGTGAAGAAATGGTCCAAAAAGACGTTCCTTACATCATCCCATGAAGTAAGTGACGCTGGATAAAGAGACTTAAGCCATCATAACCCTTTTTCCTTCCAATGAGAATTTGAATAACTTGCATTTAGCATAGTCTTTAGAAACTCCACTCGATATTGTAGTACTGCAAATCTCTTCGTAGTTTTCGATATGATCTATATGATTCTCAGCTGGAAAACCGTAAAAGAGAAACTGCCTGATTAATGCAATCATCTGAGGCTTAAAATCGAATTTTTTCCCTTGTAGTGGAGGCAAGCAAATTGCTAATCGATTCTGATAGAAGATGTGAGGAGTATTAATGTCCCCTATAGCTCGGTGTAGATTTTGAACATTTAGTTCCCTCTTCAGCTCTTCTAACTCACGTTTCAACAGTAGCAACTTCATCAAGACCCTGATGGTCAATGATATTGTCCGAAAGATCGCTCATTCTAGATTAAACCTGAAACACAAAAGAAACAAAACAAAAAAAAATGTAAGCAAAAGAAAATCTTAGACTAAAGTTCAATACTAAATCAAAAGGCAACACAATCGGTTCCCGGCAACAGCACCAAAATCTTGATACACAAATTTTTAACCCTATTATCCTACTGCAAGTGCACAGCAAACGTAGTAGTACAAAAGGGATCGAATCCACGAGGACCAAGTAGTCACACTATCAACTTTAAAATCAAACTAAAGCTAAGACAAACCATAGTAATTATGGTTGCAAGTAAACGAAACGGAAACTAAAGCGATGTAAACTCAATTAATTAAAACATCAAGTTCATGAAAATTCATCGAGAAATCAGGGAATTAGATTAGGAAACTATTCAGGGTAAAGTTAAGATCAATCTTGACATAGACATAACTGTATAGCAAACTCGTTGTCATGTTGTCGATTACTATATCTAGCAATCTAGAAATCCTAAACTATCGTTTGGTTCTAGAGATTTAAACACGCATTATTGATTAGGTCTGATAAGTCCACAATTAGCCTTAACATTAGCTTTCGTTGGTTAAGGACTAATTGCTCATCTAAGGTAGTTCAAGCACCTAACAAGCTTTTGGAGAGTTAGGCTACCTATAATCATAAGCTAGTTAGCTACTCTAACCTAGGCATTATGATCAATAATAGATGGATAACACATCGAGCATACCAACCTATTTGTTCCTAATTCATCAATTCCCTAAGAACTCTAGACTAACCTTAAACCTGATTGGGAAACTACTCAAACATGATTAAAGGAAAGAAAGCAATATACATGAAAGAAAGCATAATTAAATTGCAAATTAAAATGATTAGGTTCAGAATTCTTCTCCAAAGTTGTAGAGGAAGAGTTCCTCTCCTCAGAGTTGCCGCAAAAAAAAAAGTTACAAAAAAAAAACTAATTGTCTATCGAAAGCGTTTTATACAAAATAAGGGAAAATCAGGATTTTTTTTCGTAGGTACGAGGATCGATCAATCCAGGTGTGGATTGATCAATCTAGCGAGGATCGGTCGATCACATCATTAGTCGGTCGATCTTCAAGTCGAGCGCATGTTCTAGGATTGGGAGATCGATCGATCAGGTGGAGGTTGGTCGATCATCAGGTCAAGCGTAAAAACTGATGGAGAAAGGATCGGTCGATCTAGTGGATTTTGGTCAATCTTCAACTCGAGTGCAGCTTCTAATATTGTGCGGGATCGATCGATCGATCCAGGTATTTTACAAAAACGCCAGAATTTCTCTAGTCTGCTTATGTTCGTGCTTCAAGTGTGTAATCCAAATTCAAGCTATTTTGTACCTGCAAGGGATCTAAAACACCATCAAAAACTCTAAAACCATGTGAATTAGTGAGCTAAAAACCGATAAAAATGAGGTACATCAGCTGTGTTCTTCATCAATTGTTGGTTTTAATGCTTAGATTATTCTGATCACCTATTTTATGATTATAGGTTATTTAACTCACCAAACGTGTTTGTTAGATGCCTGAAAAGACATAGATGAGCTAATTGTCCTTAGCCAACGAAAGCTGATGTTAAGGCAATTTGTGAACTTATCAGACTTGCTTGCTGATACGTGTTTAGATCTATAGGTTCAAACGGCATTTTAGAATTCTAGGTTGCTAGACATAGTAGTGCACAATGTGACAGTTTGTTTGCCATAAAATTGTGTTCTGTGTTTAGGAATCAGTTTTAAACTTGCTGTGAATAGTGTCCTTGTTTAGATTTCTAATTTCCCGATGAATTCCGTGAACTTGTTATTTTTAATTATTGAATTTAAATTGTTTTATTACTTGATTTGTTTAACTGCAATCATGACAACAATTTAATTAGTATTGTCTAGACTTAAGTTTGGTTTAGAGATTGATAGTGTAAATATTTAGTTTTCGTGGATTCGATTTCTAGAATACTATTTCGTTTTGCTTTTCATTTGCAGTAGAAATTTAAGGCAAAAGTTCTGAATACATCAGCCATAAATTGTAAAATTTAAGTTATGTGCCGGTCTTGTGTTGGGAAAAAAAAAAACACACGGAAACAAAGTTAGAGACTTGTCACGGAGAATCTTCCAACATATATCACATTCTTTGCAAAAACTCACGAGGTAGTAAATGTCATTGTAGGACTTTCCAGGTCAAAATGCAGGTAATATATATATATATATATATATATGTCAATTACGTAAAACAAAGTTTTATTTATATGTCTATACAAAGAGGCTCTATATATAGACGACAAATCGTAATGTTGCATACAAAATAAATATAAATAAAAGAACCAATATGTGTGATATAATGGAACATGATGAAAGCTATATCTCAAAAATCGAAGTCGCACTTGATAGGGAAAACGGTAGAGAAGGTTGGAGTAGTTCCATTCGTTGTCCTTAAAGGAAGCCTTAGATCATCGCAATTAACCTTAGGCTTAATCCTCCTAAACTTCAAGTCCCCAAGCTTAAACCTAACCCTAAGCCTGAACTTGATCTCTATACTATAAACTCCAGCGATCCTCTCTTCAGTCAAAGTTCTGGTCTCTCCAGCGTCAAAGATAACAAGGTGTTGGCCTTGGAACTCAGGTGTGAGAACGGTCGTGTTCTTGTGTCCTTGATAGAAAGGAGTTAACGTGGTGGTACTAAATCTCTTTCCGTCGTAGTAAGCATGAGCTTCGATCCTATCGTAGTAGACTCCGATCCTCTTGTTAGGGTTACGGACAGGGACAGTAAGAGATAGGTTATACCTTAAAATGTTGTCCTGGGAAGTGTGTTCAAAGCGTGTAAGAGTGGCTTCGGTCACGTGGAACTTGATAGAGCGAGGACGAACAATGAGCCAGAAGATGAGAGCGGTTACACCGAGAATGATAATAAGGGATATGATAATTTTGACAAACAAGCTGAGGAGGCAGCAACCGCAACCGCGGCCGTGGCTACGTCGGTAGTAACCTTTAGGAGCTGGTGGTGGAACAGATGGACCATAAAAGGCACCGTTGAGAGGTTGTTCAGCCATGTTTTAGTAAGTTTTGTAGAGAGTTGAAATGAAATGATATATATGGCTAAGAGGCTGATGCATGTTCTCTTTATATACACTTTTGATCTATGTGTTGGTCAAGTTAAAGTTATATTAAAGTATTGTCACGTTACGCGGTAACTTTATTGAATTTTGACCAACGAATTTTATGCAATTGTAGGCGTCTGATGTTGCCTAATAACTTCCAAATAAATAATATTATATATAAGATCTTATATGTAATCACTTTATTGGTCTTTCGTTGCACGTTGGTTTCAGATTATCCATTATAATAAAATGAAGAAATAGTTCTAGAACCTTGAGCGCATGTGTCAACGGATTCAACATGATCTTTTTTGTCATAGATTCAACATAATTACGTCTTATTTTCGTGTTTTTCAATTTATTATATGGTAATTTCTATTCATCTTAATTTATGAAAGTTTAGGTTGACATATATACTATATATAAACAAATGCAATTCTTTCTAAACACTTTTGTATTATTTTTTTTTTTTTTGATAATTACTTTTGTATTGTTAATCTCATCAAACTTATCACCTGTCACATAATTATTAAAAGAAAACTAAAACTTAGCTAGATTTGGAAATTACAGAAATAGGAAATTAGCAGTTTTTTTTTTTTGATCAGCAGAAATTAGCAGATTTTTGTTTAATAGTTAGATTAATAAGACTCATTTATAACTAAATTTTTCAATCCTTAACAAGATAGACAAATACAAGTTTTTATAGTCTAAAGTTTTAACTGGTAACTGAGGAATTAGAAAATTCCTCAATTCCACAACTTTTTTCATTTCTCAGTTACCGGTAACATTTCATTAATATTTAACAACTTCCACTACCATTTCATTTCTTTATTAATATTAGTTTTGTTTTACAACTTTAATACATGTGTCTACGTGTATATATTATTATCTTTTCTTCCTTTTTCTTTTGTGTCAAAGATAGTTATTTTTTCTAACTCTTTCCTTTTATTCTGTTATACATATGAATACAACTATTATTTAGAAAATATTTAATAAATTAAAAATATAATTTCAAATATGAAATAATCTTTAGATATATAGTTATATTTTAGATATTTCAGATTGATTTGTGATTCGGTCTATGTTTGATTTCAATTTTTTGGATACAAAAATCTAAATCATATTCAATCATTTAGAATAGATGATTCTTGTTTAATTTAGTTTCTTCTATTCAGATAAAGT
The DNA here is from genome assembly GCA_900406405.1 of Lepidium africanum. Taxonomy (NCBI): domain Eukaryota; kingdom Viridiplantae; phylum Streptophyta; class Magnoliopsida; order Brassicales; family Brassicaceae; genus Lepidium; species Lepidium africanum. Next base: position 22,602 of record OVAX01001773.1, on the reverse strand, counting down.
TCAGGTTGGGTTCTAGGTTTGGTAAAATATACTTATCGCTTAATTAGTGTAATTAGCTATCAAAACTATAATACATCTCCAATCCAAAATTTCAAGAGAAAATATGATATACGGACCAAAATTATAATTATATTATCTGACTATTTTATTTTAAAAAAAAATTAAATGAAAACTATACGCAAATAATATGCCAAAAATATATATTTCAGCCAAACAACTATATAAATTAGTAAGAATGATTTAATTTTTCATAAAATCTTATTAATTATATATATATATATTTTTAAAAAAAAAATATTAGGTAGTTATTTTAGAAAATTTTTTAAATATTATCTAATTATTCATTGGGAAAATTCATTTCCTTACTACATAAATAAAAAATTCATTATATTTCACATTCACCAGAATTCAATTATTACTATTTGATTTTAAGTAATTCTGCAAGATTCTAACTATACAGTCAGCCACACGTTGAGAATTTGAGATACTTCCCGAAGTAGCAAGCTTTAACATGGATAAATTGTTTATGCGCTTGGTATTTCATTATGAGTCTTCCTCTAATACAATATAACCCAAGGCTTGGGCCCTTTAATTTGTTATAGTCCGTGTAGGCCCGTTGGTTTTAAGCCCATCTCAACGTCACTATTTTCTTGTATACCCTATTCACATGTGAGTATGCGACCCTACTTAACAATGTGCCGACATCCCAAGATCATAAAATGACAATCGGTGTAATAAACGTTGTAAAAGAAAAGGAAAGCACATTTATAAATCGATTTTTTTTTGTCAAATCGAATTTAATTCTCTCACTTTGATTATTTGACATTTGATACTTTTAGGTTGTTGCCTTCTCCACCTATAAAAAGAATTACTTTATAATCCTTTAAAGATATTAAGAGCATATATTATATGTCCCCTCCAAATAATTCATACAATTATTTCCCAATCCGAAATTACTTAAAAAGTGAAATTTTCTTATCCTTCTCCAATCATTTTTTTTTTTTGATAAAATTCTCCAATCATTTTTCTCCTTACATTTTATTTCTGAAATTAATTCCATACTTTTTTAGATCTAACGTATCCAACTATCCATAAAATTCCAGAACTTGATGTGACATGTCGTTATTGCAGAATCAAAAAAAATCTAATAACATTATAATATCTTGACATATAATTTACGAGTGAATAAATAGTAAAAATAAAATAAAAGTACAGAGAAGCAAAACATTATCCGTGAAGAAGACAGAGTAAACGGAGACATTAACGGCGTTAAATTTAACGTTTACCCTAAACGTTGACACTGCACTTATTGTTATAACTGTACTTAATGGCGTTTTCTCCGACATGAACTCCGGCAGCTTTATCAGCGAGATTTATATAAGCTTGACAACGAACATGAATATGATATTTCCCTGTAATAAGAGTTCCAACCTTCCATCTCACGCGCCCATCAGCGCGTATAATCAACTGAACAAACCCACGATTCTGTTCTTCACCAAGAGCCACACCATTGAAAGGAGCAATAGGAACAGCATTTCCATAGATAAAGGGAGACCAAACGTTATCTTCTTTATGACCTTGATACGTCGGAGGAATGGCTGTACGGAGAGTGATTTGTTGGTTCCGATAAGTCGCGTAGACGTGAAGACGATCGTAGTAGACTCCAATTCTGGCGTTTGGGTTGCGTGAAGATATTGTGACTTGGAAGTTGGAAGTGAGGAGATTAGGTTGTGAGAGATTGAAAGCGAAGACTGTTGCGTCTTGGAGAATGAATCTTGGTTTTGTTGGTTGGAGAATGACCCAAACGAGAAAGATTGTTATTAAGACGATGATGATGAAACCAATGAGTGCTCCACAGATTTTACTGGCGGTTCCTCCGCCGCCGCCTCCGCCGTGCTTACCGCAATCTTTGGACATCGTTTAGTATGTATTTACACTGCTCTTGGTTTGTGTAGATGTAAGATTGAGAGAGAAATAGAGAGAGAGACTAGGTTAATATTTATAAAGATAATTAGGATTGGTACATTTTTGTGCCTTTGTGCAGCTTTTTATTTCTAAATTACACTTAGCTTAAGCTATAAAAGATGAATCAATGCTTTAAATGAAGGTTTAAATATAATATCTTTAGGTTAAAGTCTTTCTCCGTGGACAAAAAAAGAAAAAGATATTTATAATTTTATAGTTTTTGCAATCCAAAAGTTTACAAAGAAGAAAGAAAATGTGATACATGAATGAGTTATAAGTTGTAACTTTTAATTCAATAATGTAAAAAAAGTAGGTAGATATAAGTTTGTAAAGGAGTGGACATAAATCAATATTCTTAAAGGAAATGCGATTTAACTTTTAGTGTGGCTTTAGCTACCCCCACCATTATTGGTTACAGGGTGCAAGGTTCCCTCAGTAATTGGATAAGACCATCTCCAACAAAGGTTCGTTTTTTGGTCTAAGCTTTTTTTTTTTTTTGTCAAGCAACAACAAAAGTGAGTTCTTAATATTAAAGAAATATAAAAAAATTATAAAAGCAAGAGAAAGAATGTTATGGGGTTTTTAAATAAGGAAAACAAGAAACCATAGTTTCCAAACTAAGAACCTCATTTGCCACATATTTTTTTTATTGAACTTAATTTTTTTAAAATTAAAAGTTAAATAAAAATTAAATTCTAACAAAAAAAAATATGAGTATTTTATTGTTTAGAAACTCTTAAGAGTTACATGTGCACATTGAATGATATTTTGTGAAAGTACGATATTACCCTCACCAAACTAATGTACTCTGTGTATTATTCACGGTGCAAAACTGTAAAGTTTAGCTTTTATCTTCTCCCAAGGTTATGTGAACTGAAAAGCTACTACTATTGATCAGATTTTTCTCTTATGAATCAATGAAATGTAAAAAGAAAAATAGAGTACTGCCTCGAAAATATCTATTGGAAATGATATTTGTATGAAAAAGTATAACTAATTGTCAAAAATTGTTGCATAATTCAGCTGTGAATAATGGGTCCAAAGTGGGCTCTCTTAGACTACACTTGGGGACAAATGTGAGATGATTGGTACATTGAATAGCTTTGCTTCATGGGCTTTAGATTCCCCACCTTATCATTTTTTCTTTTTTTTTTGCCGATTTATAGCCTAAAACTCACTCCTAAAATTCTTTTTTTAAGCTATCATAATGCTGCAGATAAGAATCGAACCCTGGTGCCAAATCATTAGCTGGATCATTCTAACCACCAGACTGAGAGCAACTCAAACCCCTTATTTTTACAATTTCCAAAACGTTATGCTCCATCTATTTTCATTTTAGAATTACTCATTTCAATAATTTTGTATAGATAAAAAAATTTTAGACAAAAGCAAATTTACGCAACTAGAAGAAAATGTAATTCCAGTTTTTCTTTTGATTTCAAGAACTTAGCTACATAAAATAAAATTATGTATAATGTCTGTTTGTTTTCCAGCTGAATTCAATTAAACATTCAAACTTATAAACCTTTGTTATGGTTTATAGAGTATGCGACCAGCATCTATGACTAAATCATGTTTTTTTGGTAGTCACTATTTTAGCACTCAGTTGCAACGTCTATCAATTAGAATCATCAAGTGAGATTGACAATTAACAAAAATATTTTTATTTTGTTAACAAATCACAAATGACTTTAAACCCTAACATAACACCATTATTTTTGACATCGTTCTCCTCCAAGTTGAAATTCAATGCGTTACTTCGATCGATTTTCCCTTTGTTTTTAGGGCAACATGAAAATCAGATAAAAGAATAGACTCATCTTTCTGAGATCGTTGCATTACAACCCAAACAACAAGAATTTATCTTAACTACCGCTAGCACAACAATGACAAGGAGACAGGTGGTAAAAACATCACATGACAAGCTTAAAGTTCAAGACCACCCACAGATCTAAAGCTACAAGATAGTCAATTGATGAACACTGAACAAAAACCTATATTCATAGAGTAAATACAACATGAATAAGGAGAGATTAATTATATAGTACGGCCAAAAAAATGAAAAACCCAATTTCAAAACGCACTGAACCCAACTAACAAACCCGGCATCCTCATTAAGAGTTATATGCAATCTTTACCATCGTTAGTAAAGACAAACAAAATTTACAAAGTAAGAGGTCGAAGATAAATCGATTGAAGCAAAGCATAGAGAAATTTTAAAGTTAGAGAAGAACAATCTCGAGAATAATATTGATTTCGAGAACGATGATGTTTTTTGAGGGTTATGATAATTTGTAATTTGTCAACAAAATAAGGGTATTTTTGTTAATTATCAATCTCAATAAATGGTTTCAAATTCAAGTCAGCCGAAAAAAATAGCAATTAAAATTTTAACTGCTTGTTAGTTGTTACTAAATCAATAACAGACAGAAAATTTGATTTGGTTATAAATGTTGGTTGCCGTCGTACGAATAAACCAAGGCCTAAATCAAGGTAGTATTGTGCACAATTTCCGAAAAGTCAAGTTAGGCTAACTGAAACCAAAGAGTCCAGAAACTGCAAAGCACGTTAATGGCCCAATAAAAGGCCCAATACCTCAGAATGATTTCTCTTTTACATCATACACTTTTCCCTGCATACTAGTTGTTTCACCTAAAAGATACGACTAGAGATTCGATAATTTTTTGCATGTCAATATAAGGAGATTTTGAAGTCTTACGTAAAGAGCAAAATTCTCTTTTGACAGAGCAAACTTCCAAGTAAAATTCTTTTTATAGCACAATTCGTTAGAATTTATGATTTGTACGACATCATGTAAAACTTTTCTCACGAACTGACTTAAAGAACCTTGACTTTTAACAGTTATAAATTTTGGAAACACAAGTTACATCAATGTGAGTATATATTGACCTTTAGTTTATTTAGTACATATTATATGATTCTATTTCTCATGACATATGTTGTTTTCTGTGAGACTTAATCCCAATCAATTGAAAGGATAGTCGAAAGAGGATAAGTTTTTAAATAGAGAGATGAGGATATGTTTTTCATATATACAATTATATTTTTTATCCTAAATGTGAATTTAATTCAAAGAATTGGTCAAAAATGAAAACAAAATAATTAATAAAAGACATGTAGGAACCACTCTATGTTGTAGTAATGTGAAAGTTGGAATCTCATAATTGAACAAGAATAATAATAAAAAAAAGCTTACAACTTGCTCTTCAAAAAAGTTATTGCTAAGGCCCCATTTCCCTACTATTCCCCATTCATGTTTTTATTTTCTTGTTTTCTTACTTACTTTATTATTATAATGATTTCTATATATATAATAAAGAACGTAATCATATTTTNTGATTTCTATATATATAATAAAGAACGTAATCATATTTTTGTTTTGTTACACAACTTTGGAACTACTTCATATATATATATATATATATATATATATATATCATACGTATGTATTCTGTCATGATAAGATGGAAAGATCACGCCTAGATCCGCTTTAATCTTAAAAGAAAAATTTGGTAAAACCCCATATTCGTAATCGGATCGAACAATTTCTTCCTAAATGGATTCTTCTTTATCGTAAATTTTTCGTGGTTATATTATTCTAAGATATAGTAGAACCGATCCTAAGTCTAATGAGAATAATCTTAGAGCTCTAAGACAGGTAGTTCTATGTTTTCTATTTTGCTAAACAAGATTAGTTTATCTTTATAATAGTTAACGTTATAGAATTTATGGATGATTTAATTTATGCTTTGTGGATAAATTGTACTATTTACTAGCTAGTGGACAATATCTAAACAGGGTCTACGAGATAACATACTTAATTTCGATGGTTATTTCCGTCGGGAATCCGTTAGTATAAAGAGTAAGATAAACCTATGAATCGCAAATAAATTTCAAAATTCCTTTATTTTCTGTATTTCTATCTGATTGCATTTATACTGCATTTTTTATTATATGAAATCTGTTGGTTTCAGAAATATCAGATAAGTTGTCTTTTTGCTAATAGATATTTGTTTATAGAGGGGTTTCTGCTTCAAATGATATGAAAAGGTTCATTTTGAAAACTTCATAGCTTTAATATATGATAAGTATTTTATCTAAAGTGGTGTGCTTTGACAACATGAAACAACAAAAGATTGACAAAGAGTTATGTATCACAACGATTCTGATAGTGAAGTGAATATTTCTTATTTTATATGCATTGGCATACCTATATATACACATGCAGTCATATAAATATACATATAAAATTTATACATATATACCCAACCCAGTAAAAAAGACTATATATATATATATGTATATATGGCTCTATTGGGAACCGAAACTCCCTTCAAACCCTACAGAACCAGATTCCATGCTTCATAGTAGTTATTACTATAACTTTCGGACTAAAAACTTTAGTACCATAGAAAATAATCAAACAAGAAATATTTAACTTTCGGACTAAATGCATATATGCATGTAGCCATGTAGGTATATTAAAATTTCTTTCTTTCTCTCTATTTATCCTATCAATAATTTTTTTCACTTCTTTGTGTCAATCTATCAATATATAAGGTTGGTAAAAAACATCTTTATTAATTTAATTTAGTGCAGCTTATGTAAAAGAACTAGTATTTACAAGTTTTAACCCATGTAATCAGTTTTCTCAAATCCAAATATGAAAAGTATATCAGATTTGAATACCTAAATAACTTTAAATGTTAAAACACACAAAAAATATCTTATCAGTAGATCGGAATTCGGCAATAATTGTGGTGTAGGCTTTTTGAGTCTTGACCTATTAATTAAAAAGCCAATGGTGGCCTAGTCTTCCACGCTAGCCTTGTCTTTCACCCAAATTTCTGTTTCTTAATATTCAATGTTGTCCCTATTACACTATGATTTTTTCTCCCCCAAAAAACTATTAACATTCGTAGCAATAAATATCGTTAACTGCAATCTATGAAAGTTTATGAGACAAAACAAAAACATTATATAACCTAAAGTTTAAAATTAATCTCTGAGCTTATACATATCAAATTTTTTGTATTATATACTCATTCCGTTTCTGAAAATGTCACTCTAACACAATTTATTTTGTTACACAAAAGTAACATCTAAAAATCCAATATAACTTTTAACAACGTTTTCATTTTACCTCCATATCAATATAATTTATAAAAAATCTGCATTATAACTAATTACGATTGCCAAGAAATAGGTGGCTCAGTTGGCTTGTTTCTGATTTAACTAGGCATCAGATGGTGAGTTCGAATTCTAGCTAGCTCCAGTTGGAGAACTTAAGTTATGAATTGAGCCGTTGTTGATTCAATGATTACTTGTTGACAAAAAGGAATAAAGTATTACAATTACAAAGTTATAAAAAATTTTAATTGTTTTTAATTTGTGTGAAATTTTTTAGAATGATAGTTTAAGAAATAAAATAAATATATAGAAAAAATAATTAGAAGAAACATATATTGGTATAAATAATAACAACTAAATTTTACTGAATGTAAAATCTGGATTTTTTTTCACATTTTTTTGTGGTAAAATCATAACCCAACTACAATCCATCTTTAAATTTATTCTACTACATGTGAGTAGAGGAATTTAAAGATGGTTTGGGTTATATATGTATAGGATCGTGTCGATTTAGTTAACAAAAAACTCTAAATAACCAAACGAAATCCATCTGAAATATAAGGTATTAAACATATCTAGAATCAACTAAATACTCGAACGGAGCCTAGATTTATATACATGAAAGACCAAATCCGAACTTAAGCCAAAGAGAATTAAACGAGTATCCAAAATATATGAAATACAAATATATACCTAAATTATTTTTTAATATTTAAAGATTCCAATATATAGTTATAAAATATAATGATTCATTTGGATCAAGTTTACATAAAATTCAAAATATTCAAAAGTTTTGTTCAAATTTTGAATTTTTAAAGAATTTTTTTATACTAAATCTTAATAAGTTTTAATTTTTTTTTTAAAAAAAACATGATTCTGAACCCAATCCAAACCGAATTAGATGGTTATTGTCCTTAAAAAAACAAGCAGAATCGAACTATACTCAATTTATAATGATTCAAGCTCAATCTAGAAGACGAACATATGTCAAGTGAGAGGAACTAAAAACTTGAAAAGCCTGATGCTAACCCAAACGGGTGCCTAAATGTTCATAAATGATTTTTATAATTTATAATTAATTATATATTTTATTTAAATATCAGTTAAGAAATTAAAAAAAAATTATAATACCGTGAAATTGTTATATATGAAAATGATAAAATCTAAATTGTGGAATGTGAAGAATTAGAATTAACTAAAATATGTTACCAGTTAATACAATAATATAGCACCGGACCGCTATCACGAAAGCAATTGGAATACAAACAAACATAAACAACACCTTAAGTTTTTCACATTCGAGAAAACTTGCACCAAGTGATTTATTATGATATCTAGATTTCTATCACTACAAGAAAATAAGTCCCGTCGGAAGCCGTAGGAAATTTCCGACAGTTTCTGACTTCAAATTATTTTTTTAATTTAAAATTTAAATAATTAGATAATAATTATGATTTCAGTCGGAAGCTGTAGGAATTTTCCAACGGTTTCCGACAGGAAATGTTTATTTAATTTGAATTTCTTTAATTAAATAATAATTACGACTCCGTCAGAAGTCATCGGAAATTTCCTACAATTTCCGACATAAAATAATTTGTTTAATTTTAATTTTAAATAATTAAATAATAATTATGACCATCGTCAGAAGCCGTAGGAAATTTCCAACGATTTCTGACATGAAATAATTTTATTAATTTAAATTTTAAATAATTAAATAATAATTATGACTCCCGTTGGAAGCTGTAGGAAAATCCCTATCGGAAACCGTAGGAAAATGAACAGCTCAAAATGTTTTCAATGTGGAAAACTGTGAAACTCATTAAATAACTATCCGACGGTTTCGGACAGGATTCCCGTCAGAATGCGCGAGATATTTTTTCTACACACTTCTTTTTGTTTTTCGAAACTTTTTCATCTTTAAAAGCCTTCACTTTTTTTCCGTCGATTTCACCAACCACGAGCGATTTTATGGCATTTATCACCCATTAGCAGCGTGTAAATTTTCCTAACAACCACCACCTTTTCTCATGTAAGTTTTCCTAATTTTTCATCTTATATGATTTTTATTGGATTTAGAGCTTGAATCTTAAAATTTTGGCTGGATAACCTTCGATTTAGGAAGAATCTGGTGTTCGATTTCCTTAATTTCAAGTTTTGTTGTGATGATTTTGAACTAATTAGGTTTTTTTTTGGTTATATATATATATATATATATATGTATTGTTAGGTTTTTAATTCTTGAAAAGTTTGGATTTATTAATCAAAATTTTTTTTCTTAAAACCTTGTATTGTAAATAATATCATGGAATATTTGATTTAAAACGTATTAATCTTTAGTTTCTAATAAAGAATTTATTCTATAAATTAATTTAAAAAATAATTTTTTTTTGAAATAAAGCAAAAATTCTTGTCGAAAGTGATAGGAATTTTTCGACGGCTTTGGACAGACTATGAACATTTGATGGTTTCCAATGGTTGTTGTTCCGACCATTTATGACGGAATAATTTCAACGGTTTCCGAGAGAAGTTTTCTAATGGTTTTTTCGTCGTCAAAATTTTCAGACGGTTTCCGACGGAAAGTGCTTTTCCAACCATTTTATACTGACCAAAATTTTCCGTCAAAAAATTGTCAGAATAAGGCATTTCTAACTACTTTTCGACGGGAATATCCACAATAATAAACCTTGTATTCTTGTAGTGTATAGTGATCCTAGTAAGTGCCAAAACTTAATTTGCGGGACTTATTTGAGGAATAGTTTTATTATCGTCCTAACATTGCAAATTCTAAAATCATCTTCACAAAAAAAATCCATTTACTTATGACTTTTGGGTTATCACAATAGGGTTTAGATAATATCGGCGCCCTCAATTTTGTTTTCCTTAACACTATTCACAAGAATCAGTATTCTTCTTCTTTGTTTTGACGTCTTCAAAGAATCATTATTCACAGTCACTTTCAAATAATGAATAACCTAGGCGACTTCCTTTTTCTTTAACTTTTTATACATTACCCCGATGGATGAAGGTAGGCCTCGTTAAATCGATTGGATTGCATTAAAATGGAAGTCAATAATCAAAAGTCAGGCTTTGCCTACCCTTTGACCCCATTATCATACATATGTGATCATATCTCTTTGCTTTCTTTCTTCTTCAACCAAAGCTTCATTGCCACATATAGCCGCCGAAATTATGAAAAAATAAACCACTGGTTCGTCATAACCCACACAATGAATCAATAACTTTGACCAAATTATAAGTTTGTATGCATGGCTCGACCATAAAAAAAGGGTATTGATCCAACCACTCTTGTTTGGTTTATATTTATTCAAAAGATAGTAAATCAAAAATTGATAATATGATAAGTTATGGTTCGCGGATAGACCTACCAATATAAAAAAAACTTTAATGCTATAAATAATAAATCTGGAGAGGTTGCCACTTGCTCGTACAACCTCAAAGTTCCCCCATCTCTATGATTGGGGTTTATTCACAACATTATATCAGCATAGTTGATGTGACTATGACGTGTTGAATTCTCATTGGTCATCTGATGACAGCAAATTCGGACTATTCCTGTAATGTTTTATAATAGTCGACTGGCTCTTTGGTCGGGTTATGGGCTTGTTCTAATTTTGCATGTTTTTAGTGTACACACGTATTATGATGTTAGTAGGCTCACTTTTGTGAAAAGTCTTATTAGAAACTTATCTTCATCATTATTAATGCAGACCATTTCTGGTACGTTTTGAATAATGATAGACACGCGTTAAAGAAAAGCGCGTGAGATAAGTAAAGGTTTTGTAATTTTGTCATGGAACTGTGATGTCACAGTGATCACTCTATGTTTTTTTGTCTGAATTTAAACTGCGTAGGCCTTACGTCACGACACTTCCTCTCGTAACACGGCAACTTAATAATACACGCGCGCGTGTGGGGTTAAATCTCAACCTTCCGATCAAAACCTAAACCAAACCAACGGTATATGGAAAAAGGGTAGAAACGTAATTTAATTGGAATGGGTCCAAGTGATAATGGAACCATTGGCTAGAAAATGCGGGACAACGTTGAGTGGTACTGTGAATTGACACGTGTACAGAAAAAACCAAACCGACAAAGACAAAAAAGTCGGGAGGAGATACACGCATATCTTTTGTATTTAAGGACCAAACCCAATCGCCTAATCAATGTTTATTAACTGATTAGTTTTCAATTATTATCAATAGCTTTTTTTTTTGGAGAAAAAGGTAATTAATAAATTGGAGTTGCTGGAGTAAATGAAGAAAATAAATGTATAAAGTCGAAAGAAAGAGTCGTGGAAAATTGTAACAATAATATAATTGGCTGCTTTCTTGACTTAAGGGGGACACGTGGGACCCTACTATTTGTGGAACTACACGGCCCCTATAAAGAGGATTTTTTCTTTTTTGAAAAAGCGGGAAGAGTTTTTGATTGGGTTATGGGACCCACTGCTATAGGACGAATCTTCTTCGTTTAATTTTTTTAATTTTATTTTGGAAAATAAAGTAATATTTGGAAATATTAGGGTGGAGAAAGAGCCAACACGTGTGGGGTCCATTGCCACTGTACACGCGTCAACTACACAGCTACTACTAATCTTCTTCTCTTTCTTTTATTTAGAGAGTTTTTTCGTGCGTTTGGCACGTGTGAACAAACACGAATGGGGTCCGGGTAATTCAATATTCGGTTCGATTTTTTTTTTTTTTTGGGAAATCGATAAGAATGAAATGTGTGATTGAGAGATTTTGGGGTTTTGTAATACTTGTTAGGTTTTTATTTGATACTACTTTTTTTGCTGAACAAATTTTGATTATTCTCCTTAAGAAAATTAATTGAGCCGCGAAAGTCTTGTTTGATTTTGCTATTTTTAAAACTCTATTTAAGACGACAAATTATATTTTAGATTCACAGAATTTCTTTACTAATTTTCTTCAAATTACAAATTTTATCATACCCACGAGGCACGAGGCTATATGATTTTCTTGAAATCTAATTTCTGTGAGAATTGCAGAAATTAGTATATAAGTACTTGACGAAATGTAGACGACAAATTAGTTTAAAAAACTGTTTTGATGATTCCATTCTATAATGGATTACATATTATCTACATTGTCTGGGTTGTATAAAAAGTATATAAGATTTGATTATCGAAATACATTTAAGATTTTTTTCAACTATCAATAACAATTTCATTTCATAATAGACTTAAAACAAATCAGGAGACAATTCGTTTACATATGAGAAATGATGAGTAAAATCCATAATCTTACGATCCAACAAGCTGGTTTTAAAGTTTAAAGAACATGAACAGAGGCAAGAGAAAATACACTAAATAAAGTCTAGTGCTGAGAACTCTTGCAGTTAGGAGAAAAAATTAAGTCAATCTTCAGGATTATTCATCATCTTCATAATTTTTATATTGTTTGTAACGAACATCACTTCTGTTATTTAAAGCATGCTCAAACACGCTATAAGAGAGCTTTTTAACTCTGAATGTAAAGATATGAGACTTTTCTTGATATCATGTGTCCTATGCACAATTCTCCTATCTGGGAAGCAAAATCAACTAAAACCTACGAAATATTTATTATTATTTTAAATCCATCTACAAAACATTGATACCTCATGAAAATTGCATACAATGATAGAAATTTATTTAACATTTATTTTCTTGTTTAACAAAAAACATAAAATATACGGAGACATATCTATCGTAATGAAATAAACAGAAAGCTAATTAAGACTGCAATTATTGTTTAATTAGGGCTCATCATAATTTACTTGATTGATATAACACCTTATCTATATAACAACTCCCATCAAACTAAGGGCTTAAAGTGTTATTTAGGTTAAACTGACTCGTCTAATTAATGGATACTCCTAATCAAACCAACTTTTTGGTCGCTTAATTGGTTATATTAAGAAAAACTAAATCGATCAGATTAAAGTGTGGCTTAGCATAAATCAGACAACAGTATCATTCTCTGTCATCGTAAATTCTCCATGAATCCTCGAGTTACTGAATTAATAATATTTTTTCTCATATATGAAAAGTTGCTTTAAATATTATTAACATCGTACACGTTCACATATCTGGATGTGACTACAGTTCTTGCAGTCCTTTGAGAGACAATCCTATTATACTGACAACTACATCAGCTGAATAATTTATTGGAGAGGATCAATGATTAAACCAATGACTAATTACTGTCTCACATTCAGACTAAAATACTAATTTATCAAGTTAAACTGACACACAGAGTTATTGTAATCTTTAAGTGGATAATTTATACATTTATAGGTAATTTAGTTTACATGTCAAACATCTTCAATGCATGACATCTCTTACGAGAAAAGATTTTGAAGATCGATGTGGACATATATTTGTTTTAAAAATGGAGTTAGGATGTACTTAGATAGTGGCGATAAACAGATTTCTAAGCGAAAATGATATATATGTAGGTACTATATTAAGTCCAAAATTATAAGGTTAAATCAAGTTATTAACTAGATTAATTAAATATATTGATTAAGATCTAGGGCATTTAATTCGTAGCCCAAACATTATATTATTTCTAGTCAAAATTTGAGCCCGATTGAATTGCTTTCAGTTTGTAAAATATTGAAATTAAACCAATTATATTTTTATTTGTTATTTACTCTAAATTATGATTAGTTTAATTTAGATCTCATATAAAAATTTTTTGTTTTTCAAAGCAACAAATTGAAAACAATTCCAATAGAGCCCTAAGCCTTTAGAAAACTTAAAACATTTCAAATTCTAAAGTAACTATAGTGTGTTTAAATCCCTCTTTTCACGGTTCTGTTTAATGTTTCTGAGAGCCAATATTGATTTGTCGGCTTTGTCTCTGGAACATATTTAGTGACCACCGGTTAAGGTTGTACGTTGTATGTGTCCGGGTTTTCTTCTAAATAAAAGTTTCATATGAAAAAAAATATAAAAGAAGTGAATAGTGTGTTTTGTAGTATGTTAAAAGAGGAGAAATCTACCCTAAGGTTAGGTAGAATTTGCGAAACCGAAGTAGAGATAGTGCGCTTGTTGGGGTTAGAATATCATTGACAAAGTATTTATGCTCACCACTCACAATTCTAAGGTTTAGTTTCTACACTCAATATCATCGTTTGAATGCATTTTTTATATAAAGAAAGGACTACTTAAATTTGATCATAATTGTGGTTAAAACAAAAAATTGATCATAATTAACACAATACTTAGAAAAATTGACCCATTTTCCAAATTTTTGTTATCAAGACTATTCTTTCTTGTTTTAATAAATTGAATTTTCTACTTTTTAGAAAATTCTAACTGATTGTTTGACTCACCTTTTAAATGCTACAAATATCAATTTTTTTTTCTGATTGTCTTGTCCGGATTGGTTTTAAAACTTTTGGGTTTTACTTTAAAAAGTGTTCTTGACAAAAAAAATAATTAAATATAACTGATCATACATATATATATATATATATATCAGTAAGAAAAGAAAAGAAAAGTGCTAACTTGCTAAGGTATAAATATGAATGAATATGATAGTGCGTTGGTAGCGTCAGATCGTTGCATATGAAACGTGAGTAGTAGTGATTGGAATAGAACCATCCTTTTCATCTAAAAGGTTTGTACAACTTTACTTTGGGAAATAAGCATTTCCTTTCACTGAGGTTGAGCTTTCACTTGCTGTACAAATTTTCTGATTTTTCCCGAATTATTCTAAAAGCTAAAACTTAAAGATAAAAAGAAAGAATGTTGTAGTAAATGGTTAATACACCTACAACAAAAGCTACATATGCATAGCAATAAGTGTAGAGTCTGGTTTGTTGATATAGGCAGTGTATTGTATTACTTTCTCTTGTAATCAATTATTCATTATTTTTGGTAGATATGAGTTATACAAAATTTGAAAATTTCTTCATTGCAAATTTTAGTAAATATGGTATATTTGACGAAGTCTAGTCTTCTAATCAAATTTTATTATTATTTTTGGTAATATAAGTAAAATTTTAACCGTTTATTTTATCACTGCAGTTTACTTTGCTGAAAAAAAACTCTCATAATATGTCTTACATTTTATCGTAAACTAAACAATTAAACCAAGTTGAGTTGGTTTAATGTGGTTGAATACTTATTAATTTTAGTTTCTACAGGATTAGGTGGTTTTTTGTCGATCGTGTTTGGATAATTTTGCAGCGGTTTTGTGAATAAATATTACGTGGGATTTCTTTATTGGTGTATTCAACAAAAATATTATAGTTAAAGATACTTCATCATTTGGCGCAATTCCTTAGTACTGCTTGTCTTAATTGCGACATACAAATGTATATAGGTAGTTGGTGGCTAAGACACAAATCGTTATTGTATCACAATTGGTAGGAAATTTGAATTAAGAAGACGACATCGTGGTCTGTAGTTAATTGTCACAACACAAGCTGTGAGTCCGTGACAAAAAGATGATTATATATGGCACTATTGTAGCTCAAAAGTAACAACAAGACATCACTAATTAATTCTATCATAACGTTTTTGCAAATAACGACAGATAGTGAAAACAAGTGTAAATTTGCAATAACCAATTAATACTCCTATTAGATAACCCTAATAATTTAGATAGCGATTAGGCACTAACCTATAGTCATCTAGCTGTCAAATATTGGTTTAAAGATGTAATTAAACTCATCATTTGTGAAGATGTAAATTCATGTTATTATTTTTGTAATTTTTTTTTTAATAATAACAGCATTGGCCCACCAAAAGTAAGTATTCATATACACTAATTAATATGGTTATCTATCTTCTACAGTGTCAACATATAACAACATTAGACGAAATTTTGGAAGGCCAGACAGAGTTTATTAATAGTTGTCCTACATGAATTAACATGTCCAATTAATTTTTACTGATTGTGATGTAATATGGTTTCTGAGTTTCTGCTAAAATGATGTATTAATTTCACTGTCTCTAGAGTACTCTTTATCATTCATATAAATAGTGAAGTGCACCAAATAAGGACTATTTTCCTTATTTACGGAAATAGGTGGTGTATTTTTATTTTTTTTCTTATTTCAAAAACTATCCAAAATCCTTACTAAAAACATTTACAGTAAAACTTCTATAAATTAATAATATTGGAACTTTAAAAAAATATTAATTTAGAGAGGTATTAATTTATCCATAGATTAATAATATTAATTTATAGTATTTTTAATTATTAAAATTATTCTAAAAGAAGAAATTGAGACTATTTTTAGATTAATCTTTTAGAAATTATAAATTTTATAATTTATGATTAATGATTTCAACTATTTTATTTTAATAGCATAGGATACAATTACAATGAAAATGATACATATTAAAAATTTAAAAACTTAAAGATATTTTGGTTATGTTTTTATGACATGTTATACTACAACACCATAGTTTGAAAATAAAACACAACAACTATTTTATGGAGTTGAGCTCTAAGAAAAAATTCTTACTTTAATATATCAACTTATTTAAATATATATATATATATGAATTTAGATGATTATTAATTTATGATATTATTGGGACTATATTTTGACATTGGAGTTTTAAAATAATTATTATATTATTAATTTATTAAATTTGATCAAATTTTCTATTAGTCCGACTTGAGATCAGAGAATTTTATTATTTTATAAAAGTTATTAGTTTATCAAGTATTAATTTACAGAGATTCTACTGTACGTGTCTCTCTTCTAAATATCAAATCCAAAAGATAAATTAATTAACTTTCTCATGAACTGAAACACAATTTTCGTAGTTAGTTTAGTCAACTAAACTACAATATTTCTAATAATAATTTTCTTAATCATACTTTAATTAGATACGCTTTATAAAAATACAAAGGCATACGTGGTAAACCAAAAAGAATATAGTGACATACATAATACAATTTTATATGAAAGAAAATAATCTAAATATGATGGGACCCAGCCTATACCATCATGCTTCATTATCATTATCGTTATCATCTTCTTTCTTCCTCTCTTTCTCAATAATTTAGATTTTTGTGTAATTAAATATTTTAGGTTTTCTGCAGAAGGAGACGTTTCCTCGTTTTTGTGCTGTTTGGATCTTCTGACACAACTTCCCTTTTTCCTATAATTTTTCATTTTCTCTTTAAAACCTGTTTTGCGTTTACAGAATATTATAAACTGAAAAAGTTTTTTTTCTACATAGGACTTTTGGAAACCTAATCTATTCAATCACTAAAATATCAAACTAGTTACGCGTATTTTAAGTTAAACAATATGTATATGATAAAAATTTAAGTTAATATAATTTGGTAAACTCTATTAATTTTATTGTGTTTACTAAAACTCTAGCAGTTTATTTCTTTGCCAATTTCAGTGTAGAGTAAGAACTTAATAGGTTACAAAAGTCTGCAAGAATAGTAATTTCAATAATACTTTATGTTTGGGATTGTAGTTATATGAATAAAGAAAGATTTGGATTGAGATGCGTGTGGGATTTCTTTTTAATAAATAAATGCACATAATGTTAAAATAAGAAAATGATATGATTCTAAATTGGACACGACATACATATCACTATGTCTTGATGTGATATCATTTACTTCCTTCATATAATTATATAATGTAAATAAAAGAGATAGAGTGTTTGGTTGTTGGAATATGTGGGTTCATTACCTGGTCAATACATCAAAAGGCCAAAGTCATATCATACAAGTCCCTCTGTTTTTCCACTCATTCGCAAGTACATCAATGCTTAAATCCTTATATGATACATATCATATCATATATATGTCTATGAAATTGATATATTCGAAACCCTTTGACAAAAATGTGTATATATAACACCAATTGTTCTTTTTTTTTTTCAACATTCGATCATAACTGGCCGGCCCATTAGCCAAGTTTCTGCATAATGCAAGTAATAGGACTCGATCCTAAGATGTGTAAGTGCGCCTGCCTTTAGTAGACTTACCGCCTGCTACTAAGCTAAAGACCATTTGCTATAACCAATTGTTCTTGAGTAAGATAATTCAAATTATAAGTATAGTGCATTTTCCATGCTCAAATATATATTATCAGTTAAGAATATATATATATATATATATAATATATGCAACATAGTCAGCTAAAATTTGAGGAAGTGCATTTGATCAACTGATTATACATCTATATTTGAAGTTTTCTCCACTATAATTTGTCTTTAGCAAGTCAAATATCTCTATGTAGTATGATTGAGGTTTTATTGATGTAATTGGGAAAAAAATGTAAAGTAACCAAAACTAAAAAGTTTGAAGCTATATGTATAATATCTAATGTAATTAGATTTAGAATATACGTTAACTTTGATTTCTAAAATAAATTCCAACATGGTTGGAGTACTGTCCATATATTTAGTATATTAAATAAAGTACCGTTACTCATATTAGCTAGTGGTGTTAACGTAAACACATAATTAAATTGTTAAATACAAATTAAATTGAGAGTTTTGCGGATTCAAAGAATAGATATGAATCCGCAAATAAGGTGTACAAAAACATAGTTAATCCATGTTCTTATTGTCTCATTTACCCAAAACCCTCTTCAATAATTAAATTAATTAAACAAAAAAACCCACTTTGGTTATAAGATATACCGACCACAATACAAATTTGAAAAAAAAATAGAAAGAATTAAAGTGAAGAAAAATGGTGGCGTACTAAGACTGTGTGAAGATTAATGAGTGAAGGAAAAGATGGGTATCTTTTATCTCTCCTTTCTTTATCCTCTATCTCTCTCTCAATTTATATAAATATTCATCTTTTTTTTGTTATATATATTTTATTTCTGAGCTTTTTAATGTATTTTATATTTTCCCTTTGAGCCGAGAAAAGAGTTGCAGAGATCTTTGAGTCTGACACAGAGACCAAACTCACATAGCAATCACACACATCTCCACAAACACAGGTATTTATATATATATATATATAAGTGTATATTCGTGTGTGTGTGACTCTGTCTCTCTCTCCTTCTTTCTCTTTGATAGAAATCGATCCTCTAATGTAACTTTCCTTTTGCAGCTTGAGATGATCATGATACACGTGCATCCTCAGATCTCTATCAATCCAGGTTCTTCATCTTTCTTTCTTTTATTTTATTCAATTTTCTTTCAATTTCATCTATTATTTTATTATTTTATTTTCAATCATTATGTCTTAGTTTAGTTTCCATCTTCTTCTTCGATCTCTCTTTCTCATCATCCATACTTCCTCTCGATATGATCACAGTTCTTTCCTTCCTTTCAACTGTTTAGATCTGTTTTCATGAACTAATTATACTGTTTTTGTTTTTACTTTCTTTAGCTCGGTGAAAGAAGAAGAAACCGACACCGTTTTAATCGTGAAGAACAATATATAGTAATTGTTAAATGGCTGCTTACTTCCACGGAAACCCACCGGAGATCTCAGCTGGATCCGACGGTGGTTTACAAACGTTGATCCTTATGAATCCAACAACTTACGTTCAATACACTCAACAAGACGATGACTCTAATAACAACAACAGCAACAACAACAATACAAACACAAACAACAACAGTTTCGTCTTCCTTGATTCACACGCTCAACAACAAAACGCAAGCCAACAGTTTGTCGGAATTCCATTATCCGGTCACGAAGCTGCTTCCATTACAGCCGCCGACAACAT
The DNA here is from genome assembly GCA_900406405.1 of Lepidium africanum. Taxonomy (NCBI): domain Eukaryota; kingdom Viridiplantae; phylum Streptophyta; class Magnoliopsida; order Brassicales; family Brassicaceae; genus Lepidium; species Lepidium africanum. Next base: position 2,775 of record OVAX01001773.1, on the reverse strand, counting down.
CTCCGTACTTCACGGTTACCCTCCGCGCGTGCAGTACAGTCTCTACGGTAATCACCAAGTGGATCCCACTCACCAGCAAGCCGCGTGTGAGACTCCACGCGCGCAACAAGGCTTATCTTTAACCCTCTCGTCTCAACAACAGCAGCAACACCAACAGCAACACCAGCCACTCCACGTCGGCTTCGGGTCTGGACCTGGAGAAGATATCCGGGTCGGGTCTGGCTCTACAGGATCGGGAGTAACAAACGGAATAGCGAATCTCGTAAGCTCCAAGTACTTGAAAGCAGCACAAGAGCTTCTAGATGAAGTAGTCAACGCTGATTCTGATGATATCAACGCTAAATCTCAATTATTCTCATCAAAGAAAGGAAGTAGCGGAAATGATAAAGCTGTTGGAGAATCCTCCACCGGTGGTGGAGCCGGAGATGGTTCCGGTGGCGGAGGAGAAGCATCCGGGAAACGTACAGTGGAGCTAGGCACGGCGGAGAGACAAGAAATACAGATGAAGAAAGCAAAACTGAGTAATATGCTTCATGAGGTAATAACATATTATACGTATTATATACAAACCAACTTATCTATACTGAGTGCTCTATTATATCACACATGAAGTGGACTTTAAAGCTATATCATTGAGATTTTCAGTCATTTTCATGATTCATATTATATGTTTTTATTAAATCTTAAACTATATTTTTTTTCTTTGATTTTCGAATTGATAATCTTTACAGAGATTGATGAACTCTCTTTTTGTCTCTCTCTTAGTAAAGACTCACAAGTTTTTTATTAACATATATATATAGACCGTACCTTTATGATAAGTCATAAGCCTTATGTTACGTTGATTGGGATAAATGAATAGGTGGAGCAGAGATATAGACAATATCACCAACAGATGCAGATGGTGATCTCATCTTTCGAGCAAGCTGCAGGAATAGGGTCAGCGAAGTCATACACGTCGCTTGCATTGAAGACCATATCGAGACAGTTCCGGTGCTTGAAAGAAGCGATCGCTGGTCAGATTAAAGCAGCAAATAAGAGTCTTGGGGAGGAAGATTCAGTGTCTGGTGTTGGGAGATTTGAAGGGTCGAGGCTTAAGTTCGTGGACCATCACTTGAGACAGCAAAGAGCTCTTCAACAGTTGGGAATGATTCAACATCCTTCTAATAATGCTTGGAGACCTCAACGTGGTCTCCCTGAACGAGCAGTTTCTGTCCTTCGTTCTTGGCTCTTTGAACACTTTCTTCACCCGTAAATAACTCTCTATACATAATATTCACTACTTTTCACTTGAAGCAAACCAAGTTTTTAACTTGTCTTTGTCTTATTTAGTTATCCCAAGGATTCGGACAAGCATATGCTAGCTAAGCAAACAGGACTTACTCGGAGCCAGGTACGTTTCAAATGATTCTTACTTAACTAAAGAAATGCTTTTATATACGTATGTGAATTTATATTCTTTATCTATAGGTGTCGAACTGGTTTATAAACGCGAGAGTTCGGCTATGGAAACCAATGGTGGAAGAGATGTACATGGAGGAGATGAAGGAGCAAGGGAAGAATATGGGATCAATGGAAAAATCACCTTTGGATCAAAACAATGAAGACTCTGCTTCTAAATCAACGAGCAACCAAGAGAAGAGTCCCATGGCCGACACTTACCATATGCATCCTAATCACAATGGTGACCTAGAAGGCGTCACGGGAATGCAAGGAAGTCCCAAGAGGTTAAGAACCAGTGAGGACACCATGATGCAGCCTATAAATGCGGATTTCAGCTCCAACGAAAAGCTAAGCATGAAGATTCTAGAAGAACGGCAAGGGATTAGATCAGACGGTGGCTATCCTTTCATGGGGAGTTTCGGGCAATACCAAATGGATGAGATGTCAAGATTTGATGTAGCTGTCTCAGACCAGGAGCTCATAGCACAAAGGTATTCAGGAAACAATAATGGCGTGTCTCTCACGTTAGGTCTACCTCACTGTGATAGCTTGTCGTCTACGCATCATCAAGGTTTCATGCAGACCCACCATGGGATTCCTATAGGGAGAAGAGTGAAAATAGGAGAAACAGAGGAATATGGAGCCGCGACGATCAACGGCGGTGGCTCAGGAACAACCACGCATTCATCAGCCGCAGCAGCCACGGCTTACAATGGGATGAACATCCAGAACCAGAAGAGATATGTGGCTCAGTTATTGCCAGACTTCGTTGCATAAATCAGCAAGTTTCTATATATAAAAGGAGCAACCGGAAAAGGTCATCATTATACGTTTCTAGTTTTAAATTAGTATATAGCTTTTCTAATACCATTGAACCAAAACAAAGAACAAAATTTAATTTAGTCTTTGGGTTATATCTGGCCAACGGTTGTATATCGATTTTGTAATTTTTTTTTTTTCGTTTTTATTGGGGGATGGATAGGGTTATATATGTATATGGTTTAGTTACATATTGTAATAGCTTGATTTTGGGTGTATACCAAAATATATATTTTTACTTTTATTTCAATATTGTAATAATTAATAAGATAGTGAACTGGTCTATCAGATATATAAACAATTGAAATGCACGTGTTGGACGCATATATGTAAATAGTTTTAAATGAAATATATATTTTTCTAAAAGTTAAAATGCAAAGGTTTAAGATTATCTCGGGCATTCCTATTTCTCATGCGAGTCTGAGGATATCACATCTTTTATTTGCTGATGGTAGCCTTTTCTTCTGTAAAGCTAATACAGAGGAAGCGGAACAAATTATCAAGATCCTTAGG
>OVAX01001772.1:0-39018 GCA_900406405.1 Lepidium africanum | reverse complement strand
AACCCACATATGTTTCTGAGCCCACGAGCCGGTGTAAAGCCTCCAATGGGCTTGGTCTAAGCAATAGCAAATAAGAAAGAAACAAAAAACACGTAAACTTTTATTATTTTATTTTATTTTATTTTATTTTATTTTATTTTATTTTGTGTGTATCATGAATTGATTACTTTTCTTTTGCTACAACTTATCTCATAAATCTTTCTGTGTTGTTTCTTATTTATATGTTTGATGAGAATCTTATAGCATTTCCATCAGNAAATCTTTCTGTGTTGTTTCTTATTTATATGTTTGATGAGAATCTTATAGCATTTCCATCAGTAGCATGCTTAATTGAGGTTCTAAAATAATAAAATACTATTATTTTTATAAGAATTTATTTTTTATTTAAAATTTTATTTTTTAAAAAAATTTGTTTAATAATATAAAGACACATATAACACATAGGTTCTTACTTTAAAATCCCAGATTCTTCAATTTCTTTTTTAAAACCTCTAAACCATTTTTCTTTTCTTTTTCTAATTTTTTTTTAGTGGTAAAATACTCTAGAAACATCTCCAGTTGGAGGTGATCTTACTTAATTTATTCCACGAAACCTTTAACAAAAACAGTGGAATCAGTCGAAGTATTGGCAGTCCTAAACATAATTTAGAAAGAGCAACTTTACCCACTTTTAATCATTCTCATTGGAATTATATATATATATATATATTGCACAATAAATAAAATTTGTTCCACAAACATATAGAGAATCACACCTATAAGTCTCTTTCACATAACAGCTTCGACCAGAAGATTATAAAATGCTGAAAACCATTGAACGGAACTATTTTAATCAATATAAGTGATGAGAATATATTTGCGTGGACTAATTACTCTTCTACGAAAAAGACTTGAAACTAACAAAATGGCTTTTATTCACTTTTTAGCTCAATTTACATAGATAGTGTTTTAGAAAGTAGCTTATTATATTCTTAGACGGCTTTAGTTATATAAATATATAAACAAGCTATTATGATTGACAGATTGAAAACAAATAACAATCTGTATTGTAAAACGACATCATAACTTAACTTTTCCATCACTTTAACAACATAACACCTCCATTATATAACGCGGAATTTGATTGTTTTGATTAGTTTTTTAAATCGTATTTATTCAGCTTGTTAAATCCATGTTGATATCTTAAAATATTATTTTCGAATATTTGTTTTAGAGGCCCGAAACTTGAACCAAAACTGATCTAAATTAGAAAAACCGAACTTGACAATATACCCAAATGAATCATAAATCTATCTATCCAAAAAATCGAATCCGAACTAAAACCGAAACCAAATCAAGAACCAAATTTTTTATTTTTAGAGTATCTCTATTATTTTTAAATTTTGAATTTTTATATAAAATATCTGATCTCGAGCTCGATCTATATTGAACTAAATTAGATGAACCGAACCCGACAAAATTAGAAAATACCGAATTAGATAAACCAAACCCGACAAAATACCAGAATGTTTCCTAAATATATGTATCTGGAACATTGAATCCAAACCCGTACCGAAAGCGAATTAAGAACCGATATATTTTTTATAAACTTTAACTTTTTTATAAACTTTAACTTTTTAGAGTTTTTCAATTAAATATTTTTAAAATTTTGAATTGGTGTATAAAATCTGTAACAAAATCTATCTTAATTCTATTTTTAAGGGTGTTATAAAGCTTAGGTTAATTTTATCTTAAAGTTTATAACATAGCCAAAATAAAAATGTCTCCCACTTTGATATATATCACTTACCATCTACAAATTACGTGTGTGTTTGTATTTATGAAACTAGGGTTCCCATTTTACTATGATCATTTAGTTCTATGCATGTATTAGCCAATCTCCGTGGGATGAAATTTTTTTGAATAATAGTTCGATTACTCATCATTTATATATCTTATATATTAAAGCGGGAGACACTTCTATTTTCATTTTGTTATAAACGTTAGGATAAAATTAACCTAAAGTTCATAACAACCTTTAAAAATAGGCTTAAGGTGGTTTTGTTACAGATTTTTATTAAAAATTCAAATTTCATAAAGATTTAATAGAAAAAACCTCCAAAAAAACTAACGTTTAATAAAAACATATTAGTTACCAATTCGGTTATTGATTCGATTCCAATTCAGGTTTGGATTTGATTTTTCCGGTACATAGATTTAGGGCACATTCTTGTATTTTGTCGGATTCAGTTCATCAACTTCAGTATTTTGGTTATTTTGGCTTAAGAAATATTCAGATTTATTTACTTTTCTGATATAGTCCGGTACGATATAGATCGAGTCCGGGTTCGAGTATTTTTATATAAATATGCAAAATTAAAAAAGATTTAATAGAAAATCTAAAATTAGGTTCTTGATTTGGTTCCGATTTGAGTTCGGTTTTTCAAATTCATAGATTTAGGATTCAATGGGGTATTTTGTCAGGTTCGCCTCGAGTTAGGTTCTTCTAATTCGGGTTGATTTTTGAACCTCTAAAAAATATTCAATATCAACACGGATCTAAAAACCAAATGAATACGGGTTGAAAAAGAATAATCAAATCTCACACTATAGCGTGGGTATAATCCTAGTCTTATATATTAAAGCGGGAGATACTTTTATTTAGACTATGTTTTAAATTTATGATAAAATTCAACCTAAGGTTAGTAACAACTCTTAAATATGGGTTAAGATAGATTTTATTACAGATTTTAATACAAAAATTCAAAATTAGTAAAATTGAATAGAAACTTTAAAATTTAAAATTTAATAAAAATATATCGGTTATTGATTCGGGTTTGGTACGGGTTTGAGTCAATGTTCCATACACATATATTTAGGAAACATTTTGGTAATTTATCAGATTCGGTTCATCTAATTTAGTTCGGTATATACCAAACTCTAGATCGGATATTTTATATAAAATTTCAAAATAAACAAGAGTTTAAAAAGTTAAAATTTAATTAAAAAAAATATTGGTTATTGATTCTGTTTTGGTACAGGTTGGATTCAATGTTCCAGATACATATATTTAGGAAACATTTTGGTATTTTGTCAGATTCGGTTCATCTAATTTAGTTCGGTCTAAACTGAGCTCTGGATCGGATATTTTATATAAAATTTCAAAATTTAAAGTAATAGAAAAACTCTAAAAAGCGAAAAAATTGATTCTTGATTTGATTTTGGTTCTGCTTCGGATTTAATTTTTCGGATACATAGATTTAGAACCCATTTGGGTATATTATCAATTCGGTTTCTCTAATTTAGATCGATTTCGGTTAGGAAAAAACAACAATTCGAAAAGAATATTTTAAAATATCAACACGTATTTTAAAATATCAACATGGGTTTAACAAGCTAAATAAACGTGATTTAGAAAACCAATCAAAACAATCGAATCCCGCGTTATAACGCAAGTATAATCCTAGTCTTATATATTAAAGCGGGAGACACTTTCATTTAGACTATATTTTAAACTTTATGATAAAATTTAACCTAAAGTTAGTAACAACCCTTAAAAATAGGTTAAGATAGATTTTGTTACAGATTTTAATACAAAAATTCAAATTTAATAAAATTGAATGGAAAAAAACTTTAAGAAGTTAAAATTTAATAAAAATATATCGGTTATTGATTCGGTTTCGTTACGGGTTGGATTCAATGTTCAATATACATATATTTAGGAAACATTTTGGTATGTTGTCGGATTCTGTTCATCTAATTTAGTTTGGTATAGACCGATCTCTAGATCGAATATTTTATGTAAATTTTAAAATAAAATAAAAAGTTTAAAAAGTTAAAATTTAATTAAAAAAATATATCGGTTATTGATTCGGTTTCGGTACGGTTTGGATTCAATGTTCCAGATACATATAATTAGGAAACATTTTGGTATTTTGTCGGATTCGGTTCATCTAATTTAGTTCGGTATAAACCAAGTTTCGGATCGGATATTTTATATAAAATTTCAAAATTAAAAAAAATAATAGAAAAACTCTAAAAAGCAAAAAAAATGATTCTTGATTTGATTTCGATTCTGCTTCGGATTTGATTTTTTGGATACATAGATTTAGGACAAATTTGGGTATATTGTCGGTTTGGTTTATCTAATTTAGATCGATTTCGGTTCGGAAGAAACAACAATTCGAAAATAATATTTTAAAATATCAACACGTATTTTAAAATATCGAGTGTAAAAAGTTAAATAAACGCGATTTAGGAAATTAATCAAAACAATCGAAGATATAATGCTATTTATTATATAGAAAGTTAGAAACATATAGTAAATTCGTGTCACTAGTCTATAAATAATTATATAGAAAGTTAGAAACATATAGTAAATTCGTGTCACTAGTCTATAAATAACGTTTTATTTTTACACATTAAAAATATTAAGATATCGTATACATTAAGCATGTGATCCTCGAGAACTTCACATAGGAATCTCTTTTCTATATTTTTTTGTTATCATTTACATCTAGCTTATTGTTAACTTTTAAACTCTTAAACATAATTAATGGAACTTGAGTATCCTTTATATTCGGTTGACCATTTTGACAAGCCGTCTTCTATCGGAAAAAAAAAAAAAATGAAGATATAAATATATAAACAATTTGGATGGATTAAAATTACGGGGAGGAAGAGACAGAGTAATAAAGATCAGGTTTAGGAAATTAAGAAGATTACCATAAATGGCGACACGTGCTGTAAATAACTCATGTGTTCTGTAATTAAAACGCTGCGAAGATGATGGGTCAATCCCATAAACCCTTTTTTGTTTTTACTTTCTCTCTGTAATTAAATAATAATCATTAAACTGGAGATAAATTGAAAGAAAATAGAAAGAGATTTAAACGGAGACAAAGACTTTGGGAAGGATCCGAAGAAAACGGGTTACTTAAGAAACAGTGAATTGCGCTTCTTAATTTTCTCTTAAACTCTCTCTCTCTCTTTATTTTATTTTTAATCTCACTTTTTTATTGACACGACGAAAAGACAGAGAGAAACAAGAGAGGCAGAGAAGAGAAAGACGAACAGAGGATTTTCCATTGATCCTCTTTCTTCCTTGTTTCCTCGCCTTCCTCTCTTCTTCTTCTTCTGGTAAGTTTTCTTCATTTTAAAACTATGATTGATCTTTGTGTTTTCTGTGTTCTCTCTATAATAATGGGTCTCAAGTTTTTGACGTTTATATTTAACAAAGGGTTGATTTGAGTTTTGATGAATCTCTGGGAACAATGCTTAACTGGGTTTTCAAGATTTTCTTATCTTTCACGTTTCAAGAGATTCAAAATGCCTGCATTTGTTGCGTTTCGTGTTTCCATGTTTGCTTATTTAAATATGCAAAATTTCAGACCAACTAAACAACAAATGTAAGATAAAACTTATAACAGATTTTGTCTTCTTTTTTTGAAGGTTTTGAAGATACATGAATCAACGTCGCATTGTTATGAATGTTGTTGATGCATTCTTTTATGTAAACATAACTTCATACAAGTGATAACAAAGGTAAGCAGATTCAATCTCTTTGGCATGCTATTTTGATTCACAGAGAAAAGATCATATATTTTGATGTGGTCTTATGATTCCCTCTCATAGTCTCATGTCTTGTTTGTTTTTACTACAGGTTTCTTACAGACAATTTGATTTGGTTTGAGCTTGGTTGGTGAATGTAGTAGTAGAGATTCTCTCAAAAGAAAGAAAACAAATGGGTGGCTGCGTTTCTTCACAGAGAAAGCTGAGCAAGAAGCTTCATCAAAAGAGAAGCAGACGTGGCAGATCTGGCAAATGTCGGTCCAAAATCTCAGCTTCAATGCCTGATGTTCCTATGAAACGCATGAGCAATGCAAGCGTTAGGGATTTTGCGGTGAGCGATTATGTTCATCTTGATTTCGAAAATTGCGCAGCAAAGATGATGTGTAAAAGAGCTGAGATGGCTAATGCTAACTTCCATTTAACTCAGCTTCAATGGAACTGCAGCCAAATCGATGGAAACCGTAAGCAACATTCTCATTTCTCAACACATTCACTCTGTTTTCACTCGGAAAGTGTTTGTTCTTGAATCTGATTAGCTTTGTTGCTTTGCTCTGTTTCCAGGAATATCACAGGAGGAAGCTTGGTATGATTCCTTTAGTTACATCGAGTCTGATTCTGATGATGGTTCAGATAATAGTGTCTTCGAAGGTAGAAAGAATTCTCTTGACAAAACTAGAGATATTGGTTTGTGATTTGTGTCTGAAGAACATAAACATGAGTCTTTTTTGGCAGATGCAAATGCTTCTGGAATGGGACAAGTAATTCAGTACGAAGAATTCTACGAAAGCTACGTGAAGATAGATGGGAACAAAGCGGAGACATACTCGAGCAAGAATGAAGTTAGCATTAAGAGAAACCAAGTGGCTGATGAATCTCATCATGAAACTTTCAAGACTACTACTTGTGAAGATCATCAAGATCACAGGAAGAAATCATCCAAAGTTGTTATGGTTTCCGTGCGAAGAACATCTGTTGATAGAAAATCAACAGCATCTGAATTTTGTAAGAAGAGAAAGGATCAAAGTCTTCATACTTATTCTTTTGATCTTAAGTCTTCATACTCTTTTCTGATGATATGTTTTCAAATGTGTAACAGCTTTAGCTGAGAAGGTTTTGTATCGACCTAAAGCTGGTTCTGTAATTCAACGTTCTTTAGGAGAGAAGCTAATCAGTCAAGGAAGCTGGTCAGAACTTTCTCCATCAAGCTTCAAGCTTCGTGGATTGAATTTCTTCAGGTTAGGATTCAAACCTCATCTCAAGCAAGTCTACAAGAAGTTTTTGTAACCACTCTTATTCTTTAGTTTAAATCATCTGCAGAGACAAGCAAAAGAGTCCTGCACCAGACTGTAGTCCTTACATACCAATTGGAATCGATCTTTTCGCATGTCCTAAGAAGATCAGCCACATTTCTCAACACATTGAGCTCCCTAATTTGAAATCGGCATCATCACAAGTCTGCAATATTCCTAATCTCTTGATTGTGAACATCCAACTTCCAATGTATCCAACATCTATGTTTGGTGACTATGATGGTGAAGGACTTAGCTTAGTCTTATACTTCAAATTGGATGAGAATTACAACAAAGAGATCTCATCTCACTTTCAAGAAACCATCAAGGTATGAAGATGATGGATCCAATCCTTTTTCCTTTTAGTTTGATATGTTTCTATAAAGAGAGATTTTTAAAGATTCGGTTTTATTTTGCAGAGATTTATGGATGATGAAATGGAGAAAGTCAAAGGATTCACAAGAGAAACAACAGTTCCATTCAGAGAAAGGCTAAAGATCATGGCCGGTCTGGTGAATCCTGAAGATCTTCAACTTAGTTCTACTGAGAGAAAACTTATATCAGCTTACAATGATAAACCAGTTCTTTCTCGTCCGCAACATGATTTCTTTCGAGTAAGAATCACATAAATGTCTTTAGCTATGACCTGAGATTTCATTTCCAGGGTTTTGTGGTTAATGTTAGGTGTGTTTATGGATCATTTGGACAGGGACCAAACTACTTTGAGATCGATTTGGATATACACAGATTCAGTTACATATCGAGGAAAGGACTAGAGTCTTTCAGGGATAGGACTAAGAATGTAATTCTTGATCTGGGTTTAACTATTCAGGTACCTGGAAAATCTCCTAAACTTTTGCTTGGTCTCTCCTTTTTTTTTTGTGTGTTGGAGTGTTGCACAAGTAAGCGTTTTTTGTTGTTTCTGATACAGGCTCAATCACCAGAGGAACTTCCAGAGCAAGTACTGTGTTGTGTCAGACTGAACAAGATTGATTTCGTTAATCACGGACAGATTCCAACGCTTATAACTAACAAACAATGATTGGTTATTCGGATAATTTACTACTATAAGATAACACACAGAGAGACAAGGATCGACGGATCAATCAATCAATCATTAGGAAAAGCAAAGAGACAAAAGCAAATCAGAGAACCTTTTCACATATTTGTATTGTAGAGACAATCAGAAGAAGAAAAATCAATGTCTTTTTTGATAATCATGGAAACAACACTTGCTCCGGAATTTTACTAATTTCCTGAAAAAGATTCATTTGTACAGATGTCACAAATTCTTACTCCAGTTGTCTCAAAACCCCTATATATCAACAATTGCTCTGTAAATTTCATAAAACAATGACTGAGTTATGAACAATTATAGCAAGCAAATTTGGGTCAGTGCCATTATGTAATAATAAAAAATAATAACCAAAAGAAATCACAATTTAATATTACAACAGATTATTTCATACACAAAATGTAAGACCTATCCTTTACTGAAACAATAACACAAAGATACAACACAAAATCCCCCCTTGTAATTTCTTCCTCATGTACAAAAGAATTCACATATTAGTAAACAGAAATCTGAAAACCTATAAAGCCTTTAAGTTTTACACCAGAAGATAGAAGAACAATCTCTTTTGAAGCTTTTTCTTCCCTGCAAACTGCTAGAGTTCTCAGACAAGAGTATGAGTGGAATTTGAAAGCTTTCACATTCACAAGGTTGAGTTTTCTTCTCTCAAGTTGTTTGCTCTTCTTTCAGCCTTAGACGAGCGACAGGCTGCTGCTGCTGGTTTAAGTTAGACAAACCACCATGTCGATTTTCTGGCCTCAACTGTGCCGCTGCAGCGGCGTGACTGCTTGATTTAGCTGCTGGAAGGTCATGATTATGTTTTCCTTCATATGTTGTTACAACAGCTTTTGGATCTGTTGCTGCTCTTTCTACATGTTTTCTCACTCCACATCCTGGTGTTGTGCACTTGTAGTAGCTCCTAAAGATCAAAAAAGAGAACAATAACAAGAATGTTTTAAGACATAAACTAATCACCAGCCATTGAAAGAGTGGCTAGCTAGACCAATAGATGATTTTTTGTGTATTACCTCGGATAAGGATTGCCTTTGACAACTTTCTGTCCATATTTGCGCCACCTATATCCATCATCTAAAAGATCAACTTCACTTGTCGTTTGGACAATAATTCTAGGTTCTGTTACGGTTCTATGTGAAGCAACAGCGGCTGGTTCCGAAACCCGAACTTCTGTACTTCTGCATATTAAAAAATCTCTCTCATCAAAAACCAAATACATGGATCATCAATCATCAACAAAGCTTATAAGTTTACCTTCTCTTGGGATCAGGCTCATCTTCATCTTTCTGTCTCACACCAGTTTCTCCATTACCGACTTCTTCACTATCGCTTGCCTCAGACATATGCTCTGTTGTCGTAGCTTGACTTGCTGCTTCATGTTGCTCTCTCTTAGTCTTGTTGGAGCTATTGGTTTGAAACTGTGATGCCGCCAATTCAGAACTCCCACGATTGTTATTTATGGAACTTCCATTTAGATTCGTGTTGCTATCCTTGTTTCCTCGCTTAGTGTTTTGAGGAGGCTCGTGATTGTGCTGGCCTTTATAGATTATTTCTGTTACTTGTCCATCAAGAGATCTCTCAACCTTCTTCTTGACTGGACATCCTGGATTCGTGCACTTGTAATAGCTTCGCGGAAATTCACTGCCCTTAACTTGCTTTTGACCATATTTTCGCCAGTTATAGCCATCATCAGCTGGTTTGTCAACATTTAGAGGCTGTTGTGACCTCTGCTCGATGATTGTTACATCTGAGGTTTCTCTTGGAGCTGAGGTTGGGATCTGAGGTTGACTCGATGAAATTGATTGAACCTGAGAGGAAGGATCGTCCTGAGTTTGAGGTGGCATATTGTTATTAGCTTGAACTGCTTGAGCAGTGACTTGAGCAAGAGCTTGCTGATGCGTCATTCCATACGCTCCCTGCACATTGTTACATTTCGAGTTAGAACAACAACCGAGAAAACAAATTCTAGAAAATATAGGTAAAAGTAGGACAGATTCACAAGACAAAGGGTACCCAGGGAAACGAAACTAGCTAGGTACCGTGACTCGAAAACTAAATCCCCCTGTAAAAACAGACTAGCTAAGGCTTGTCTAAAGAAACCATTTCGACCAATCCACAAGCAAACATATCAGGTCAAAAGAACAGAAATTTTCGGATATAGCACCATGAGATATTCATGAGGATCTATATATAAATCGTAAGCAAGCCCTAATCCTAATGTGTATTGTTCAACGAGCTCGCTTTTGTTCTCTCTTAATGATATCTCTCTCTGAAACTTCCTACCTTTTCAAGACAGTTGAGTTACAAAATTCCTTTAGGAGAATTCCCAATTCCTTACCAACCCCTAATTCAATTCTAATCTCATTGTCTCCAAATTTGGTCTAAAAATGATTCCGACAAAAGGGTTATGAAATCTAGAAATTGTTGGAATATACCTAGATTTGCTAACCAAAAAAACCGTGTCTTTTATACTCAGCAGCCAACAAAACAAAAACAAGAAACAGCTCAACACAGAAAGACACAAACTTTCAGTTTCCATAAATAAACTTTCAAAATTCCAAACCAAAAAAAGATAGAAAATATGATGAGAAATCTTAACCTGAACGGGAGAGAAAAGACCCAAAAAGCTAGGTGAATCTAGACACATCGCCGGACTTAAACCAGGCGGTACGGTGAACATAGACGGCGACTGAGAAATCATCAAACCGGTTGGTCTGTTTTGCTTAAATCTCGGGTCAACATCACCACTTGAGCTATTATTATTCCCTTCACCGGAACTCACAATTCTCTGATTATCACTAGCGGCGGCGGCGGCAGAAGCAGTCGCCGGAGAAGCCATAGCTCCAGCAAGGAGCTGAGAAAAAGACTTAAACTCATCGGAATCGTTGGTGAATAGATTTGAGACGAGAGTCATCGGACCAGGACTGAATCCAACGCCACCGTTAAAGAACATCTCACTGAAAGGCCGTGGAGGAAGAGATAAAGTTGGTCGCGACGGAGCTCCACCAGTGGACTTCGATGTCGACGGAAATTCTTCCTTTTCCGACATCGATCTCCAAAATTAACAAACAGAAAAAAGGGAAAGAAAAAAACCAACAACCCAATAATCGAAACAAACAAAAAAATCTTTATTCTTTTGCTTAGCTAATGAATCGAAATCCTTTTTGTATATATCTGTGAATGTGTGAATCCGTGTCGTGTTTCGCTTCGCTTTATTGCCGTTTTGTTTCTTTTTAATATCTATGAAGCTTTCGATTTTTTTTTTTTTTCTGTTACTTTGATGTCTGAAAATGGATCTGAAATTATAAAAGATTAATAAAACTTTTGGGTTAGCAATAGAAAGTCCACGCTGCAGATATGTAGAAGAAAGCTCTTTTGCTCTCTCTCTCTTCTATTCTCTTTTTCTGTTGATTTATAAAGTCAGTACTTAATTTCTTACTTTTTATTCATTTGAGCAATGTTCTGAAATGAATGAAACACAACTCCAAGTGTATAATTAAAATCCAACGTTTAAGGAGGCAGTGGAAAATTAGGAAAATAAATGTTTAAGAATTTGAAGACAATAGATTTTGGAGGATTAGTTTGTATCTACGTTTTATGTCGTTTTGTACATTTAATTTTTTTTGGCAGGTACGTTTTATTAAATGTTGCATTTTGATCACGTTATGATATAGTGTGCCAATTAAAGATAAAACATATCAATCAGAAGTTTTCTAATAATCTAACATCTTAAGTTTTTTTACATATTACACCAGTCTGAAAATAAAGTGCTAAATGATTCAAAATCAGAAGACTATTTTTTTTTTTTTAAATACACTTTATACATTTCAATAAATTTCAAAAAAATCAAAATATTAGTCAGCAAAATTACGATGACAACAGTAGGTAACGTGACTAGATCTATATAATTAAATTAAATCTATTTATCCTTGCGAAACAAATCAATAATACTAGTAGAGAATAAGAAACAAAATCTGAACCATGGGTGAAACCTAAAATAGTACAAAATTGATGTTCAAATAAGGTCTTGCATTATACGGTGAACCTGTGAAAAAGGCCACAGCTATTCCACGTTGCATACGAATAAGAAAATGACAACTGGCATTCCGTTTTCAAGGCCCATTGTTGTGTCCTCTTAATGGGTTGTCTACACAAAAGCCTAATCATATCATCAGAAGAGAGCTGTTTTTGAGACAAAACAAGAAAATCTATACTCTGCGATTATTATTGGTACATTGACTGTGTAAAATGCAAAAGGTTACATATTACGTGAAAGCAAACGGATTCTTTAAAATAGACAGTATGTTTGTGGACTTTTTGGGGTTTAATGAAAGTGGCGATATGACTTTTAAATAAAATCCTTTGACTTTGCAAGGGCATGATATAAATCAAACATATCTATAATTATGTGGGGCACACGTTACGCTGTAAGAGTTAAATCCTTCATTGCCTCTTAAGATGTGACCGCAACAATGTTTTTGTTGTGTTTGTAATTCTCAAATCAACCAAGTTTTAAACATTATGATTATGATGCTTATAAATTACAAACTTAGGGTATTGAAATCTAAATACACATTCTCGATATTTTTACTTTGGGTTCCGTTTTGCTATTAATAATAAAAATGGAGATTCTATTTTTAATGAAAAAAATAATAAACTGTTAAGTTATTTTCATTAATAAAAAATACTTGATTTCATATATTTCATTTCAGTTTAAAATATTAATAATGATCTTCAGCTTTTGAGGTTAAAATATTAATAATGATCTTCAGCTTTTGAGGTTTGTTAGCAATAGCACAATATAAATAATTTTACATTTATGGTCTTGCTTTTACGTCTCTACTTATACGCACGAGTTAAGACTTTGCGGATAAAGGCCTTAATCATGGGTAGTGCATGTTCACATTTGGGCAGCCAAAACAACTAGAAGATTTAGAAAATATATCTAAAAAATAGGTTGAAGACACTGATATAAATAAAAACACTATTGAATTTCAAAGAACAGAACCCCAAAAAAAAAAAAACCTAAATGACAGGTAAGATGAAGAAGTTGATAATAGAGGGGATAGAGTGAAAGAGAGAGAGAGCCACAGATTATAATTAAAAGGTTCATAAAATAGTGACCTCCCTGGTATTGGTTAATTTGGTACAAAAAGAAGAGGTTTTGTGGTTTTGTTCACTTGGGACCAATGTCTTTAACAGCATTGATCTGTTCCTCTCCCATGGCTGACATCACACTCACCACTAGATCTTTTCCTTCTTCAAATCCACTCTTGATCTGTTTCAGTTCAATACAACAATCAGGTCACTCACTACTCACTCGAAATTTTAATCCAGTTTAAGAAATCGATAGAGAGATTATTTCATCTCATATATTAACTACCAAAGCTATCTCTTAATGTGACGAACATGCAAAACATTAACCTGCTGGAGAAGATTGTCATCCTTGGTGCTTCCACTGTCAGTCAACAAACTGACCTGAAAGATGATGATTACATTACTATAAGAACCCAAGTTATTACACACAATTCACTACCAATTTTTTTTTTTTTTTTTTGTTAACCGAGGAGGAGTCCGGGCCGAAGCCCAAACCAACCTCCCGGGGCCGGACGCGGCCCGGATTTAAACATCCGGTAGCCAAATGGAAATGACTAGCAATTTCACACTTGAGTTCACTACCAAATCTTACAAAGAAGAACACATACATAGCCATCTTCAGCAATGTCAATTAGCTGATAATCGGTACGATTGATGTGAGGGACCTGTAAACCAAAATTCAACAAATAAATCTCAAGAGGGGAAAAGAAGACGTTGTTGGATCAAAGAAGACGTTTTTCACATACATCACAATTGTGGGAAGATGGAACAATATCTTCAAGTTTCTTGCTGGTGAAGATATCAATAGCAACAAAATGACATTTTGCATCTCCATGTTTGCCAGTCTTAGAGGTTGAAACCTCAACAACCTGCGACATAATTTTCATTGTATCTATCAATCCTTTTTCTTGTTTAAGAATCACATATTGAACTATTTAGATCACTAACCAGCATTAGCATGCAGTTCACACATATTATTTCAATTTCCAGAAATAAAATTTTGGCCAAATCCATTGACGATACCGGCTGATCAGCTAATTCGTGTAGGAAAGGATTTAAACCCTGATCTAATCGAAAGGAATTGCAGATGCAGCAAAAGTAAGAATTTAACAAAACTCGAAGGTTGTGATAAAATGGTTAATAACAGGTATCACAAAGACAGATCCAAGCGAATCACATGGCAAAGATAAGAAAAATTATCCGAAAATCCGACAGAGAGATAATAAGATCAGAGGAAGAGAGTGAAAAAAATCTTCAGGAACGAAACCTTGCAGGGACGACCTTTGATGACGATGTAAGCATTCTTACGGATGGTTCCAGCTTGTTGCGGATAGGTCTTAGAGGCTCCAGCGTCACTAGATTCAAAATGGTGCTCCTCGTCAGACATTGTTGCAAGCAGAGCTTCGACAAGGATTTGGTATTGGGTTTGGTAACAACAGTAGAAACGGATCCGAGCCGAGTGACGACGATCGGGAATTCGCAACAGGTGTCTTTTTTGTCTGGGCTTTTATACCAAAAGGCCTTCTTTTCTAGGCTTTTTTCTGCTTTTATAAATCGAGATGGGCCTAAGTTTAGCCCAAAAAAATTGAGATCACAATCACGTGATTTGATGTTGAAAATATATTATGCACAGAATATTAATATATTAAATTTACTCTAAAGTTCAATCCGAAATAATTATAAATTAGGATTATACTAAACGTTATGGCGTGGAATTTGATTGTTTATTTTTTAATTTTTGTTTATTTAGTTTTTAATATTGAATATTATTTTCGAGATGTTGTTTCAGAAGTCCTAAATCCAAACCGAAATTAACCCAAAATAGAGGAACCGAACTCGGTAAATTATTCAAATAGATAATAAATCTATGTATATGAAAAACTAACCAAACTCAAATCAAAACAAAATCAATAACCAAATTTTAGCTTTTAAAATTTTTTTCTATTAATTTTTTTTTAATTTTGAATTTTTCTATAAAAATACACTGTCCTGACTTGATCAATACCAAACCGAACTTTGTTCAAAAATTTAAAATATCTGAATAAGTCTTAGAACAGCCTACCAAAATATCAAATTAGAGGAACCAAACTCGACAAAATACTAGAGTAGGTCTTAAATATATGTACCCAAAAACTGAATCCAAACTCGAACCGTAACTAAATAAATAACCGATTTTATACCCGATTTTTTTGTATATTAAATTATAGTTTTTTTGGAGATTTATCTATTAAATCTTTATTGATTTTGAATTTTATATAAAAATCTACATCAAAACTCATTTTATTCTTATTTTTAAAGATTGTTATGGATCATATATTAATTTTATCATAAAATTTATAATATTGCATGTATGAAAATTGCATGAGTAAAAAAGGAAAAGATGATTAGAAGTATTGTTGCTCTCTTTGTTTGGAGAGAGACAAAAAGAAAACATTTGTTTCTCTCTCTAATCCCCATAACGATCTGTGTCCATGAATCTAGAATTCCGTTTCAAACTCAAAAAATTTCAGACAAATAAACCACCTTTTTACACGTTAATTACGATATCTGCCATTATTGTATTCACGAAATTGCCCTTTGAGAAAGAAGAGCATCTTTTTCCCCTTCTTTCTCTCGTCTTTGTTGACAAATTCGGTGATTGGTCCTTTCAGATTCCAAATTATAGTATCACGTATCACTCATACACAAGCATATCGAGACGATAGGATAAAATAATCAGACATTAATTAATAGAATGAATTGAAAATGATTACTAAAAATATGAAATC
The DNA here is from genome assembly GCA_900406405.1 of Lepidium africanum. Lineage (NCBI taxonomy): Eukaryota > Viridiplantae > Streptophyta > Magnoliopsida > Brassicales > Brassicaceae > Lepidium > Lepidium africanum. Next base: position 23,227 of record OVAX01001772.1, on the reverse strand, counting down.
ATTAAATATTTTTAGTCATTATAAGAAAAAGCTTAGTGTAACTAATTTATTTTTTTGTCAAATGAAGGAAACATATATTTTTGTCGTTATCTACTTAGTGCAATGACACAAATATAAACATGGAAACTAAACATATACTCTTTTTTTCTTATTTATTTAGTACATGTTCTTTTTCGAGTCGCTCTATCATTCAACATTAATATTTTAAAAATAATAATAGATAGAATTCATAATATGTAGTGTTCAAAAATATGTTATATATGTTAGTCGTACGGAAAGCTACAGTATAGTGTATAGCTGTATATACGGCTATTTATGCAGGGACTATACGACGAATATTTTTTTAAAGAAAATAATAATAATTTATAATATGTACTATGAAAAATTAAAAAAATACAAACTAGAAATTCCAAATCTAAAAAATAAAATAATAAAAATATTAATCTTCATGTAACTTATAAAAATATCTAAAATACAATGTCAAATAATAAAAATTACACAATTTAACTCTCAAACTTATATTATTGTACTCCATATAGATCTAACACATGATCATCATCAGACTCAAATTCAAAACTAAGAATTTCTGCTTCATCATCGGATACGAAGTCATCTTCATATAACTCTCTTATTACACTCGAATAAATAAATTGTTATTATTTTAGGCTTAATTTACAAAACGACATAGTTTAATTAAAAAGCTTTTTTCTATAAAAAAATATGGAAACTATATATACAATACCGTATATACATTGTATATATGCCGTATATACATTGTATATATGCCGTATATACATTGTATATATGCTATATATACTATCGTATTATCTTCTACCGTATAACTATACTGTATAATATAAATACAGTACGGTTTCTTATTATACAACGTATATAAACTGTATATATGGCCTATACAGCCGTATTTTAGAACACTGATAATAAGTAACAAACAATATTGATCGCTGCGATTAACGAACTGTCATTATTGACGTTGCTGGAAAATATGACGACCATTAAATTGTCGGGAAAGGATCGCGATCAATTTTATAGTTCCACTCACATAAATACTATTAGTTATATTGTTTTGATAGCTGAGTGATTAGTAAAAGAACAAGCCCTTAATACAAGGGCACAAAAGAGCTCTAGTGTGACTAGATTCTTATGACAAACAAACACAAATTATATTTAAGAGGTATTAGTGCGAGTTGGATATCTAAAAATTTGTAGCAAATTCTGTTGTTACTTGTTTATGATCTTTTACATTTTAATAATTTTCATCTTAAGATCCACTGTTATTCAAATTTTTTTTATTCTACAATGATTCTATTATTCTACTAAATCTAGTGCCATTCGAAAGCTTATAAATCTTTCTGAAATTTTTTTAAAATAAACTCTCTGAATTAGTTTAATCTAATTCCTCCTAAACAAAACAAATGTAAATAGGGACAGTAAATATAAATCCACGTTTGCAAATGGAATAGATAAACCATCACTGTCTGGTTGGTTTGTGTGAAAATATCTTGTATCCTATAATAATGCCGATTTTTGGAAATTTGAAAGCTACAATGACAATGGAGTTTCTGTGTTTCTTTAGGGGTTTACGTTGATGATTCAGGCCCATGTTATATACTATTTGTCAATGGGCTTATCGTCATTATTATTTAAGAGGAAAAACAAAAAGTCGTATGCTCAGAATTTTATCGAGAAGCTGTCAATAATTAAATAATCAGTCATATACGGAAACAATAATTAAACGATAAATATTTGAAATTGTTTTTTTTTTTTTTTAAGTATCGTTATATCGTTATAAGAATCAAAATCTCTCAAATATAAGTGTGTTATACTATATTATTGTTTAGGAATTTGTTACAGATCTGGATTAGTAGTATTAGATTTTGTAGGAATCTACTACTTTTTTGAGGCTAGAATGTGATAATTAATACTTTGTGTGGACAAGAGTGGGTTGTGTACGTTCTTGATTCTTTTCAAAAATTGATGTAAACTTTTCGAAAGGGACTATCTTTATGCAATTCATGAATAGTTCGTATTTTTAATAATGAAAAATACAGTATAGATTGATAAATAGACATTAAATTAAAGACGAGAGGGGGATTTTAAAATTGATTTTTTTGGTAAAAGAGAAACGAAGGATAGCTAGTGGGAGACGAGTGGCAAATAATTTACTTTTTCATATGTTAAAAATTCTTTCTTTCTTTTTTTTTTGTTTAGTCACAAAGATATTCCAATAAATATATATATGCTTAGTAACTAACGAGTATTTTATATATTAATTATATAGATACTGAAGAAAAACGATAGTAGCATACTTGCATGTATATATTGTAGAATTTTATTATATATTTTTGGTTCTTTGATTCGCAATGAAATCAAGATGGTGGGACATGGAGTAAGAAGTATGATAGGACCCTTGACTAATACCAAGTTTATAAATCTTATATATATTTTATTTTTCTGATGAAAGTGACATTTCCGAAAGTATACTTTGGACCACTTTTAAGGTCTATTCCCAACTCATCTTGAACCCAATTTAAGCATTATATTACTATTGATTTATGTTTATCTTATCACCAAACAACTCCCTCCTTCTACTATACTACTATCTAAGTCTCCGATTTATTTTCATCATTTTTTTTTCAAAAATATTTTTTAAAAACTGAAATAACAATACTTTTTCACTATACAAATAATTAATACGTATGTAGGTCTACCATATATATATATTATAGTTTATAATTTTGGATATGGAAAGATAGAAGAGAGACAGGGTCTTAAATTCTCCAATGTTACCTAAAAAATAAAAATGCAGATATGGAATTAACCATGTGGGTTTGTGACATAAGAGACAAAACACAATGATGCCATGCCACATACAATAGCCCAAGAGCGTAGTAGTAGGTAACTTTTTTTTTCTACTGTACACTTAAATTATTAAAAAAAAATATTTTTGAAGAATATCATCTTTATCTGAAAATATAATTTATCATTGAAAAATTAACTTTGATCACCAAATCCAAATATATAAAGAAACAGAAGCTTAAACTTCTAATTCGTCGGTACAAAAACTAATATATAAAAAAAGAAATATTTTTTTTACCAGAAAAAAAAAGAATTATTGTACAGCAACAACGAGATATAGAACTAAAAAGATTTTTAAGCGGGACCCATCCTTTCTTTGCTGTCAATAGTTTATTAATTACAGCTTTATTCAAATTAAATTTGAAAACTGAGGCCTGACATAAAAATGTGTAAAACAAATTAAGGATGCGTAATTAATGGGCTAAGGATTTCTCTCATATTTATCCTTCATTATAGTATGCCTTTTTGGATCTTCATTTTATTTTTGGTTTCATTTATTTAATTATATCTGATATTAATAATATTCCATGTACAGGGTATTTTCTAAGAACACCCGAGGATCTCTTACAAAAATCTGTAGTTTTCTTTAAATATCTAATTAATATAAAAGTAAATAACACGTTCCAAAATTCAAGTTGTGCCTATATACCAACATGCGATAACCAATAAATATTCGCAGTTCAATATCCCTTTTTATAATGTATTAACGAAACACAAGAAAGTTACCCGTAACAAATAATCTTATTTGTTATTGAACGAATGATAATTTTTTTGGAAGTGTTAATATTGTTAAGTGTTATTTATGTTAGAAATTTGGAATTTAGTTATGGATAGAGTGTTGTCATTGAAAAAAATGACAAGCATTTTAAGTTTTGATATTCATTTTCATTTAAGGTACCAAACATCACTATATACATATACTGAAATTTTTAGTAATTTATTTATTTATTCTTTTTTTTTTTGGTTCAATTTTTTCCCTAATTAAAGCATGAAAATCTAGAAGATACCAATTTCGCATCTCAGTAGTTATTATTATTCTACTACACAATCTATTTTTAACATGAATACTATAGGAGCTTAAAATTAAAGTTATATGTTAAATATTGAGGATATTATTACATTAATCAAAGTGAGTGAAAAAAAAAGAACTAAAAAAGTTGAAGAAAAAGCAGAGAATAAAAGGGAAGAGAAGACCGGATGTTGACAAATAATATCATGTCACTGTTGATACAAGCAAGGGTCGTTTGTTTTTGTAATTTTTCGGAAAATCTTTTTTTTTTTTTTTTCTCTCTAAAAACACAAAACCTTCTTTATCGCTCACAAAAGAAGCAGAACGAACTGAATAAAGCAGATTTCATTTGCCTCTCCTCAAATATTTTTGTTTGTTTGGTTTTGAGAGATAGAGAGAAGAGAGAGAAGAGTGGCCCAGTAGATCGAAGATGACGATCTAATTTTTTCCATTAATGGTGTTTACGCTATAACTCTTTTACCCTCTTTACTTTTTTTTTTATATTATTTTTTCTCGTTTCAATTCCTCACCCGACTTGTTGTAGAGAGATTCGATAATTTTCTTCTTTTTGCCTTTTATTCTGAGATTTTTTTTTCACTTTGTTCAAATCGTCTTTTCTTCATCCTCGTCTGAAAGTATTGAGACGAATTGGGCGATAAGAGGATGTGGGTTTGAGGTAAATTCCCATTCTTTTTTTCTTAACTTCAATCATTGGATTTTAATTATGTATTTATTTGTTTGTTTGATGATTTGGGGATTTTACTTAATTTTCTTGTATCTCACTAAGTTAAAGCAAATTTTCTTTTGTCAATTTGGTACAATCTTGTCCTAATATTTTGCAGATTCTTTGTAATCTAACTTTAGATTTCGACTTGTTTAATTTAATTTCTCAAGATCCTATTTTGACTCTTCTGCGTTAGAACTCATCCATTTCAACACGACCTTTCGTTATCACCGATTCAAAACCCTTGCTTATAGTTTATGATTCTCTTACTGTTATGTATGTTTGACTTTTGAGGAATTATAACCACTCAGAGATGGGTTCATGGAATTGTTAACTTCTTGTTATGCAGAAGGAAATGTGATAATTGCTTGGTGTGTTATTAGGATTTGTAGCCAATTATAATGTCTTTGAATCAGATTTGTTCATCTCTAGTCAAGACTAAGGTTGGATGTTTTCGTGAACAGGAATGGGAACAAAGGTGCACTGTGAAAGTCTATTTGGTGGATATCATCACTCTATGAGAGATCTTAACAAAGAATCTAACGGTTGTAGATGGCCATTGTTCTATGCTGACAATAAAACCTCAGCAAGTGATCAATGCTACAATGGGTTTACGTCGCAGACTACACTTGGGCATGACAAAGCTATGGTGAGAAGGACAATGCTCGAACACGAAGCTGTTTTTAAGACTCAGGTTACTTAGCTGAAGATTTTCTGTGATCTTTCTCAGTCCCTCTGGCTTTCTCGGCTTTTGGTTGATTGTATTTTGTGAATTTTGATCTTTTAACCAGGTTTTGGAACTTCACCGGGTATACAGAATACAGAAGGATATGATGGAGGAATTAAAAAGGAAACAATTGAATAAAGAATGGGCTCCAATTGAAGCATCATTTTCTTCTCAAGCTACTAATGACGACATTCGTAACTGGAAAATACCTAGTTTCCCTTTGGCAAATTCAGTTTACGATAGACCATCCATGTCAGTGGTTGAAGATAATGGCCATTCTCCCATGAAAGGAAGCAATTCTCAAGGGGTTGTTGGCCCAGTTGCATGGCAAAATGGAGCTAGTTCCAAAAATGTTGAAATGTCAGACGCTAGACCAACGAAAATGAGGAGAAAAATGATAGATCTATGTCTTCCAGCTGATGAGTACATTGATGACAATGACGAAGTTATTGAGTTAAAAGATCATAGGGTTTGCAGTACATCGAGTCAGCTTCCTAATGGAGATGTGAAGACTGAATCTCGCGGAGATAGTTTGAGAATAGGATATGGGTCGAGTAGAAGCAATTGTTTGGCTGACTTAAATGAACCATTTAATGGTCAAGAAACAAATGAATTTGCTTATGGCCATCCCCGTGACTTGCGTAATAGCGAGTACCAAGGCCATATCCGCGACTACGGAAAATCTCTGAACTTAGATAGTGTTAGGGAGCATGTTCCTGTTATCGCCCTGCATTCAAATGAGAACGGTAAACCAAAAGCTTGGCCACATCAACCCTTAAAAGTTGGTAAGTTGATCCATTATGTTATACATGAAATTGTTAGATTTCTTCTCTAGTTACACATTTTTGTAACCGTTGGTTTCATGTGACACCACCATTTGCAGATCATTATACTGGCACACACAAGTCAGCTGCTCAATTTCTTCAACCTGCCAAGCCACTGGATTCATCTCAGCCTATGCAAGTTATGATGAACAGTTCACAAAGAGTTATGAGTTTACCTAATTCTGGTCCACCGAGCAAGGCAGTCCTCTGGAGAGAAAGAACGTTTATTGACCTTGAGGCTGATACTGACACCAATAGTAGTCATGAAGTTGTCATTCATCAAAATCACTTGGAGTCAAGTTTAGCTTCTCACCAACAGCGTCACTTGTATCCATATAATCCTCCACATTCTGCTGTCTTGTTAAACCATTCGCACTCTTCTTGGCAAAATTCTAGCTTAGGTTTCCCTCGGAAAGTTGCTTCAGCGCAGAGATACCCGGTTCTAAACCTGTCTGACACACTGATTGGTAATGCACAGAAACAAGGTTATCTTGGAGACAGATTGCAAGTGGAAAGCAATTCCAGATCTAACCCTGGGTGCGGGAATTCCAGTCGGTTAAACCAAAACATGTTTTACAGTGAGTGTTCCTCTTCTTCGAAATCAAAATTCGATGGGACTGGCTTTAATTATCCTAGCGGAGGAAGAAGTGATTATAGCTCGGAGGTGAAGTTTGTGAGAGATTTGAACTTAAATGTGACACTTCCAAACACTTCTGTTGTCGATGTGAGAAAGGATGAAGAACACCTGGGGACTTTACCATGGCTTATTAATAATCCCAACTCTGTTTGTAACTCTGAGACGGGGGATGTGAATTGGAATCGGAAGACTAATGATACTGTTTTCGATTCTCAGAAACCATTGGATATCAAAAATGAGGCGGGAGACAAAGTTCGGAATCTTATGTGGCTAGAGAGATTGAAGTCGGGTTCTTGTTCCAATGAACCAGCGACTGAGAAGATCAATGCTAACACAGAAATTACTGGATTTGCTTATAAAGAGCATTCCAATGCAGAGAAAGGAAAAGTCCATAACGTTAGAATGCTAGACATGAACGAACCATGTGATTCTCTGTCGGATGAAGATCAGCAAACGGAGGAACAGACTAGAACAAAGGTATCGGGTAGTAATATGTGCCAGATTGATTTGAACATGCCAGTTAGTGATGATGAAGGCGAAAAGTGGTCTGTTCCTACCAGTTCAAGACTAATTTCAAAGCCACCTATGATAGATTTGGAAGCACCTGCTCTTCCCGAGTCAGAAGAAGAAGATGGTATAACAAGAGAAAAGCCATCTGAAGAAACCCCAATTGAGGAAAAAGCTCCGGAGAAACCTCCGGAGTTTGAAAAAATAGCAGCAGAAACTATAGTCGCTATCACTTCCGATTGCCTGGATAGAGAGCTTGAAGTTGTTGCTTCAGCAGACGCTTCTGAAATTATCATCCTTCACTGGTTTGCAGAAACAGTAAATGCTCACAAAGAGAATCTGGACCAAAAGCTTGATACTTTCTCAAGGAATCAACCGCGTTCTATCAAAGAGGTTGATTACTTTGAATCAATGACCCTGCAACTACCTGAGATCACAGAGGATGAGTACATGCCTAAGTCACTGGTCCCTGAAGACCTCAAATTGGAGGACAATTCAGGAACAACCCATGCCACGAGCCAAAGACCGAGAAGAGGAAATGCAAGAAAAGGAAAACAGAGAAGAGACTTTCAAAGAGACATACTTCCCGGACTTCTGTCTCTGTCGAAACATGAAGTAATAGAAGACATTCAGATGTTTGATGATTTCATGAGAGCAACCGGAAACCACTGGACTCCAACCGGTTTAGCTAGGAAGAAAACGGGTTCAAGAGGAAGACCACGGCGAGTGGTAACAATCCCTGCTGAACCGGTGTGTTGTCCTGCTCTGGCTCCAGCTCCAGCTCCCTCGGTTCAGCAACATGTGAACAATCAAAGCAACAATGGTGAAGTTGAAATGGGTTTAGAAGATAGAAGCTTTTCAGGTTGGGGTAAGATGACAAGAAGGCCTAGAAGACAACGATGTCCTTCAAATGCAACTGCAAGTAACCAACGTTCATCATCACACGCGCCTTTCACTTGAGAATGATTGTGACAATGAGAGGATTATTACTGTACGAGTACGATTCTTTTCAAAATGTTGTCGTATAGAGAGAAAGATATAATATAAGAGAACCATTTGTGATAGAGATTTTCTTCGACTAATTTTTCTGTTCAGCTTAGTGAATATATGAAGAGTTTATTCAGTTCGGTCCAAATTAATTTATGGGCTTACTTCATTATAGCCCAAAGATGTTGCGAATCGTCGGGTAATTATGGTTGTCGTTAAACGTGGCCCACATAATTGCTTAAGCACTTATGGAACAATCTCATCTCTTGACACGCAATTATCCTGGAACATTTGGACCGTCCGATCAGAGTTGCTCGAGTCTAATTTTTGCTTATCTACAATTTTAGTCCTTAAATCAAATCGATATTCGTAATAAGACTCCATAAATAATGAGTCGCTTCTAAAACCTCGACTTTGGTTAGAGAAAATCAGAGATTCTGAGCCATCTTCAGGCAATGCAGCTACGAGGAGGAAGAAGAGTGGTAAAAGATGGGTTGTGTTCGAGTGGTGTGCTTGAAGCCTTGAAGTGAAATGTCCATTTTCTTGGTTCCACAAGTTCCGGTTTAATTTGTTTAGGAACACAAATTACGTAAAGCATAACATAATCACAACAGATAGATTAGATTCATGATCACTGAAATTATTACAATCACTCCCCAAGTTAACTAACATAAACAAGCAACATAACTAGTAACTAACGATACACAGTTATTTGATTTTATTATTAACGAAAATAAACACAACAATAAAAGATCACATCACTTGGTGTAATGTGGAGCATCCCTTGCAATTCCTCCAAGACCACCAGCTTCTTCACCGGCTTTCTCAGCCGCTGCCTCAGGCTGACTCGCCGGAGGAGGAGCACCACCAGCTCCGGTGGAGTGTGACGTCTCAAAGTCGTTAAGATACTTCTCGGCTTTGTCAAGGTACTGAACAGTGCTACTCTTTTCATCGAACTTGCCGTATTTCTCAGCAGCGTCTAAGATATCAGCAGAGGCTCCAGCAACTTTACCCTTATCGAGTTTGTCTGATTCGTTACGAGCAGCAGCTTGAGCAGCTTCGGCTACAACCTTAGCACTCGCCATGAGCTCGGCGTTGGAAGCTGGTCTTGTGGCTGTTTCGGCTCCATCGACTGGCTTGGTTTGCTCTGGCTCTTCTGGTTTCGAGCCCGAGAGTTTCTTTACCTGATCAGAGATGAAATTCATTTCTAATTTTTTTTTTTTTTTTTTTTTTTTTTTTTTTTTGTTCTCTGTACGATAATTGTGAATCTAGGTTTTGGTTGTAGAAGTGAAGAGATGGATATGTGTATATATACACAGATAAATGGATATTTTTCGACCATAATCCGTGGCCAAAAAAAACCCCACCATAATTAATTCTATATATTACAAACAAAAATAATAGTAATCAATAAATAAATTGAAAGAGACAAAAACATTAAACACTATAATAGTAATCAATAAATAAAAACTCTTGTCACTTTATATCAAGTTTAGTAGTCCTACGATTTCTTAATACATTTTTCTTTTCTTTTTTTACGTCATCGATATATATGTGTTTGAGATTATAACAACTTAGTTTGACAAAAAAAAAGATTATAACAACTTTATATGTGTAAGTTTATAATACGCCAAAGTGATGCCTGAAAAAGAGAGATTAGTGATTAGTTGTTGTCATATAACAGACCAATGTGATGTTCTCATGTCCATCACAGATTTTTTTTGTATGGTGTTGAATGCATTGTTTTATGATAAAAACGAGAAATCACATAAATATCTTCGGAATAGTTCCTTTGCAATAAAGACTGTCGGTCGAAGCTTTGATGCGTGTGATATAATCCAAATCACTTTAATATTGTCGGCAATCAATTACAAGATTTTTCTTTTCAATGAAGACAAATACACAGGCCTGTCCAATTCGGTTACCAAACCGATCCGAACATATCATATCATGGATAACCCTAAATACTTAATTAGATATAGTTATGAAGAATTCGATAAATTCGGGATCGGGTGGGGGGGATCGGGTCGGGGGAATCAGGTCGGGTTTACCTGTATAATTCAAACAATTCGAATAATCTGATTATATGAAGTTATAAATATTTATTTTATTATTTATTAGGTGACTTCCTCACATATGCATGTAGGCATACATATTTTTAATTTAATTAATTTTAAAATTTTATTATCTTATAAATTAGGTATCAAATTTTTGGTAATTGATATTACATAAAAACACTAAAGAGAAAAAATCGATATGATATAAGAAAGATAAATTTCTATAAACAAAACTTCTAAAGACCTAAAATACAATTTTATCAATTTTATAAAAATAATATATTAAATAATTTTTTTAATTAACCTCACATTTAACAAATTTTATTTTACATATGATTATGTTTGAAAAAAAAATTCCAATAATTTCATATTTTTTGAATAAAGCAAAAAGATTTGTAATCAAAATTTGAAAATACATATTATTTTAGTTTACACATAATTTTAAACTAACTTATTCGTATATCAAATCATCTCAATTGATTTGAGTGATCTTTAGTCTCCTAATTTTATCTAATAGATTTATTACCCCTAAAAATATATAGAAAAATTAAATGATCACCACGTATTGTTGAATAGTCTTCTCAATACTTTTTTCATCTACTTATGAAATATTATTAATTAACTTAATTTATCTTTCTATCAATTTTTTTTCTTTACTAATATGCTTCTCCAACATTATAATTATTTTTTCTGGAATAAAATTAAAAAAATTTGTAAATCAAAATTTTACAATACATATTATTTTAGTTTTCCCACAACAATAAAAATTTGTAAATCAAAACCATCTCAATTGATTTTAAATGATCCCCATAGTCTTACAATTTTCATCTTAATTTTATAGCGATTTAATATTTGATTGATTTATTTGATGAAAATAAATTAAATAGGTAAGTTCTTAACTATCAACATGATAAAAGAATTAAAAATAAATAAAGGACTCTCTGAAAAATGAAAGTAATACAAATTGAATGAACATTTGAGATGATTGAAGTTTGTGGTGGATGAAAAATTTATAATGAATTGAAATTAGTTATTTTTGATTTATATAGAAAAAGATATAAAATTTCAATAGAAATATGAAGTATTAATTGTTTGACCGGGTCTACAAAGGACTAAATCTGAAATTCTAAAAAAAAGAGGGTAGATTGGGCAATGATTCTTGAAAGTTTTAAAGAAAAAAAGTTTTTTGCAAAGAAAATGGTTGTCGAGTACAGTTTGTTGGCTTAGTGTATGTGTCAAAAAGTCAATCCCTTTTTTGAAGGACTCGCTCCTGTATTTATAGACCATAGAGGCGGTTACAAAGTAGATTGAATAAAAAATATTATACAAATTTCTTGATAAGATCGTATCTAGAAGATTCTTGCTAGATTTTTGGAAATTTTCCATGTCGGAATAGAAAAATTTTCATTTATTTGTTTGCTGACGTGTCGTCTCAATTATTTCAACCTTCAACGCGTTTCCGAGTTGAGACTTCGATATACTTGCCAAGTTCAATACTTAGAATTTTGCCAATTGTTTTTCGTAGACCGAAGTAGGATCTCGGATCCACCTCCAACATTAATGATTATAATAACTATGAAAAATATGTATTTATCTTTATCGTATTAAAATTTAAATTACCGAAAAGTATTAAATAAAAAAATCTTAAAAAATTATCTAATTTTTAGATAATTTTAAAATTTAAGAAAAAAATTATCTTTCTTTTAAAATAAACATATTAATTCAAATATGAAAAATTAATTAAAACAAAATAATTTTAATTTGTAATTTAAAAAATTTATAAGAAATTTATTTGATTATCTATATTATATAAAAAGAAAATTAAATCAAAATAAACACAAAATAATTTTCCGTTTTACAATATATTTGAAAATCTATATTATTATCTTCATATCACTATAAACTAAGTAAATTAATATTAAATAAGCTTAATTTTAATATTATGGGTAAATTAGTAATTTAATATTAAAGTAATTCTTTTATCAATCATGTTAAAATTAAATGTGGTGTTGACACGTATAATTTTTTGATAAAAATTATCTTTTTAATAATATATAAGATTAGTATATTATATATAATGTACTTAATTATTTTATATATTTGAGCCACTAACATTTAGCCAATTAATTGCGTATAATCCTATTATTGACTAATATAATTAAACTTTACAACTTCAATTTTTTTTTGGTCTAAACAACTTGAATTCTATGATTTTAAAAAATTTAAAATTTTAATAAATATAATTTGTTCGGGTTTAAACCAAAAAACTAGAAACTGATTAAAATCTGATCCGATATAGATTCGGGTTTAATATGGTAACTAAATTATTTTACCGAATAATTTGTAACCCAAATAATCCAGTCCGAACCCGATCCGATAGGCGAATTGGATAGGGATAAATACACATACATCAATTGATGGGCCTTTAGACCTCAGCTCAATACAGGTGTACTAATGAATTTACTTGAGCCCAAAGTGACACAAACGAATAAACCAATGCCCCCTAGTATATGCCATTGAATGGGGTGACACTAATAGTAGAAAAAAAATCAGTGAATACAGACAGAGTCGAGCAATCTCATCTCTTCCCATAGAATTATGAACTTTCTTTCCTCTTTTTTTTTTTTTTACTTGTAATAACTAAACCATATCATCTCGGACGCACATATACACACTTATATACGTAAATACATGATACATATAGCTACAGTTAGATCTTAGATCCTCTGTTTAGTGTCAGAAACAGAGACATGCTTTTCCAGGGAGTTTACCGGTACTACGGATAACGTCGGCTTTCTCCTTCACTTTATACTCTTCGCTCTGTCTTTGTTTATCCGCTTGAGCTTTTGCTCCCGAAGCAATCTGTTCGATATATTCTGTGTCTTCTCTAAATTTCTGCAAACCTCTCCTCCTCCTCTGTTCTTGTTCGCTCTGCTGTTCATGTACCAACCGTTAGATTTTGAGTAAATTCAATTTTATGATGATGAGATTACATCATGTTAGTTTATTTATATTACCAACCTCAGATTTCTCCAGCTTCCTTAGAGCTTTGTTTCTCTTCCTCGCTTCCCATATATCAATCTTTCTGTTTAGCCTCTCGTACCTGCTTGCGTAACACATTTGTCAGTGTAATAAAACATTAACGCACATTTTATGTCATTGTGTATTGAGACTTACTTTGCTTTGATCTTAGCTAGTTCAGTTTTTTCCCAAGCATCAGCTGTAGACTCATCTATTCGACTAGTAAACCCAGAACTCTGCGTTTTGATCTCTCTAGGTGGAAGCGTCAGAGGCGGAGGTGATGGAAGTGGAACATGACGTTTTGATCGTGTCCTTTCCGTTGGTTGTCTCCGTATTGATTCTGGCGGTTCAGTAACCGGTCTTCTTTGTCTTTCTTGCTTCTCCTCTGAATCTTCAATCTGTTTGCTGAATGTTGGAAACTTTTTGACCGATGATGATTTTCTCACTGGGGACTTTACTGTATGATGTTTATGATCTTTCGTCTCTGATTCTCTTAAGGAAAGTTGTCCTGTGTCAACACAAAAATGTAAATTGATTCTCTAACATTCAGTAAACATTTTCTGTTATATAACAAAATCCATTGTTTAGCGTTACCTGAGAATCTTTTTGATAAGCTTTTTGGTTCCTTTGGTGGCAACAGTTCTTGACTTCTGCGTTTGCTCCTTGACGAAGAAGCTCCAGCTTCAAGGCCACTCTGTTTTGTTTTAAACATCAAACTCTAATCATGAGAGAATGCTTACAAATCAACCTTAACAACACGTATTTTTTAGAATCCTTACCTGATGATAGCTCTTTAGCCAAGTTTCTTCAAAAGTTGTTATGGCATAAGCAGTGGCTGCAACTGCAGCTGCATGATCCATGTCGCCGATCGGGTCATAAGACTCGTAACTTTCGCCACTCATTTGCCTCGAGAATTGCTTCTGTAACCAGTTTGAGGGCTTCTTCGTATCTACCAACAAACAGAATATTATAAGTCCTAATGTGAAATTAATCGAGCATCAAAGATTGATGAGCTATCAAGAGCAACGGAGCAGAATTATGAGGTACCTTCTTCGAATGAAATAGACTTCCTCGCTGACACTTTTTTCTCTCTTCTGGAGCTACCACCCTCTCTGAATTTTTCCTTGTAAGCTGGATGCTTCTTCCTGAAACATATATGTCAAACAATATATTTACATCAATATATGGATGTGTGTGGTTGAATAGAAAATATGAAATTGAGGATTTAGTGATTTAACCTTGTCTGCTTGATTAAGGCATCCATTTGGAACTGACATATGGTGGTAGGACTTGAGAAGGTTTGGTTAGATATGTTTGAGGGTTTTGGTTTTTTAAGGGTTTTTGAGATTATTGCTTTGCATGCAAGTTTCATATTTGGATCATAAAAGTGTGTAAGTTAAATAAAGAACACTCTTTCTTTCTTTCTGTTCCCTCTTCGGCTTTTTGGTACTTTGCTTTCTCAAAAGGACAGTGAAAAGAATAAACCAGATTCCTTTCTATTCAATTTTCATGTATGGATAAGGAATCATCTACACACAGAAAACAATTAAACTACATTCTCGATTCAACATAGAAATTCAATCTTAATAACAAGACAACACTGCTTAATTCCTATCTGTTAATGAAACAGAGTTGTAACATGCATAACTAAACAAGGAAGTCTGTGTCAGAAAGGTCGAGGAGTTTATGTGTACCAATCGCCTTCACGTCTGTTTTAAACGCATTCCCTTCTATGTACCTGCCACATACATCCACCCATTTATATTATAACTTGGTTGCTATATATTTCTCTTTACAAAGAGATCATAAAGAGGTTATGAAACATACATATCTTTTAGGTTCGGATGCTTGTAGAAAGCTTCAGGGATTCGTCCACTTAATAGATTGTGGTCTAAGTGCCTGAATTTAAATCAAAACACGTTCTAAGGACGAGCCAGATCAATTTCTACATGTATTTAGTAGAGGAGAGAGGCCTACAAGTAAGTTAGTCTTGGTATATTGGCAAGTGTAGTGGGTATTGCTCCATTCAATTTGTTGAAAGATAAGTACCTGAACTTAAGAGAATAAGACAGAGAGAAATAAAACATGCAAGTAAGTGGTATTCATAAATCAAAAGATATGATCAAGTACTTACAAGATCTCCAGGTTTGTCAGATTTTCAAGCTTGGTTGGGAGTCCACCAGTGAAGTAATTATTGTTTAGAAACCTGCAGTCAAATTTTAACTTAGCAAACAATTACTTTTGATGGCTAACTCTCAACTTCACTTACAAGTTTCTGAGAGCTGGAAAACATCCGTCTATGCGTATAATATCTTTAATACTCCCTACTAAGTGATTACTGCCAGCATCGCTACAGACATGCAGATCATGACAAAGATACTAAGTATATGTGAAGTATATTGGTTGATTTACAGAAAAGAGCATTGAATGTCAAAGCTTACAAGTGGCGGAGCTTTTGTAATGTTCCCAGCTCGGCTGGAATTCGCCCAGTAAAATGATTCTCCTGAACATGTAGGTATTGGAGCTTATGGAGATTTGCAATTTCTTTAGGTATTTCTCCTTTGAGATTGTTAAAACTCAGGTACCTGCAATAGTGAGAGCATGTTACAAATCATCAAAGAAACCTTTCCAAAATAATGACATGAGCTACAATTACTCACAGATATGTTAGACTCTTCAGTCCTCCAATTTCCGGAGGCAAGACATGTTGAAGTTTATTCCATCTCAAATTCCTGTTTAAAATACACAATACAATATCAAGACAAAGCAAGCAGCCGAGTTCGACCCCTTTATAATATATTGTTGAGATAATTGTGCAGCAAACTACAGAGTCTTAAGACGCTTAAGCTTCCCAATTTCTGGAGGAATAGGTCCTGTCAGTTTGTTATTATGCAGATCCCTGCCAAATTCATAAAATCCAATTCATATAAACAATCATACCTTGAAGAAATGGATGTCTTTCCAACTCTGAAGAATATTTGTAGCATTGAGACTAACAAGAACTGGAAGTTGTCAAAGAGAAAAGAGATTATAATAAGTCCGTGAAACTTACAGAACAGTGAGATCTAAGAGACTCGTTACAGCCGTTGGGAAACTCGTCACTATTGACATTGAAAACACTTCTCTGCAAAAAGATCACAAACCATCTAAGTTAAAACGGTCGAACATTAAATAATTTCAAAGTTTTGAGAGTCAACAAGATCACAGCTTGGTGACGACACGGTAATTGCCGACTGTGGAGCAAGTGACTCCAGACCACGAAGGCAAATGAGCATCGCCACAAGGATCATCTCCGACCCAAGAGTACACTACTCTCCATCCCACCATATGCTTTATCTCATTCAACGCTTTCACTGCCAAAAATAACCCAAATCATCACAATACAACATCTGGCGATCACAAATTTGAAACCAACGAACTTCAGATACGAGAATATCGAAATGGAAATAGCTTACTGTCTCGTTTAAGTGTTTTAGCGAGGGAGACATTGATCAACAATAAAAGAGCGTAGATCCGAAAAATCAGAGATAAGCTCAAACTCAAATGCGCCATCGATTATGCTGCAGATGATCTGTGGAGCTCACGAATAAGAAGAGAAGATTTAATATTGTAAACTGGGCAAGCTAAATGATGTGGGAGAAAGAAAGAAGTACGAAGAATTATTTATCATCGCCATGGAAAGCAAGCTCAGTGGAAATAAAGCTAACCCAGCATGGATAAAACGGTTGAAATTCGACTATATATTTTCACTATTAATTTAATTTATTTATCAAAAAGGCCGGATAAGGCCCATAATGTTGGGCTTAAATAGACCCATCCACAGCTACAAGGAAGGTGATAAGTCATAAATCAAAATTGGTTTCAAAATGTAAATAAAAAATTTTCAATCCAACCTTTGACGCTAAACGTTGTCGTATTAAATCAGTATTTATATCTTTTAATCTTCCATCGCCGGAACTCCGGCAACAACCATTCTTCATCTGCTCCGTCTGATCGATCGCCATGATCGTCAAATTTTCTTTTTTCCTCCTCCTTTTCGTCTGTGCCTTCGTTTCTTCTGCTAATGCCAAGGCGGCGATTTCCATTTCCCCTAAAACTCTAAATCGATCTGGCGATTCCGTTGTTATCCAATGGTCCGGCGTCGATTCTCCGTCCGATCTCGATTGGTTAGGCATTTACTCGCCACCTGAATCACCTAGTGATAACTTTATTGGTTACAAATTTCTCAATGTTTCGTCCACATGGAAATCTGGTTTCGGTTCTATGTCGCTTCCTCTAACCAATCTCCGATCAAATTATACCTTCCGGATATTCCGTTGGACGCAATCCGAGATCAATATGAAAAACTTGGATGAAGATAAGAATCCTATACCAGGAACTAAACATCCTCTGGCTGATTCGGAGCAGCTGAGTTTCGAATCCGGCGTTCGTCGGCCAGAGCAGATCCATTTGGCGTTCACAGATAAGATTAATACGATGCGGGTTACTTTTGTAGCTGGAGATGGAGAAGAACGTTTCGTGAGATACGGAGAAGCGAAGAATTTGTTAGGCAACGAGGCGGCGGCGCGTGGCATGAGGTACGAGAGGAAGCATATGTGTGATTCACCGGCGAATACCACCCTCGGTTGGAGAGACCCTGGTTGGATTTTTGATACAGTCATGAAGAATTTGAATGGAGGCGTTAGGTACTATTATCAGGTAAAGCAAAATCTAAGTTTCTTTTTGCCTCAATTATGAAGCTTATGCATGATATGAATATTCTGGACATTTTAGTGTATAGTTTGTCGATTTTTAAGATTATCAAAGGTTGTCGTTGTGACAGATTGGGAAGGAGTATCTTTTGATTACAGGATTAATTAATCTATCTATCATTCTATTAAATAGGTTGGGAGTGATTCTAAGGGATGGAGTGAGATTCATAGCTTCATTGCTCGAGATAGATTCTCAGAAGAAACCACAGCTTTCATGTTTGGAGATATGGGTTGTGCTACACCTTATACGACATTTATCCGCACACAAGATGAGAGTATATCTACAGTGAAGTGGATCCTCCGTGACATTGAAGCTCTCGGTGACAAGCCAGCTCTTGTTTCACACATTGGAGACATTAGTTATGCTCGTGGTTACTCGTGGATATGGGATGAGTTCTTTGCTCAGATCGAGCCTATTGCCTCGAAAGTTCCTTACCATGTCTGCATTGGAAACCATGAGTATGATTTTCCTGCTCAGCCTTGGAAACCTGATTGGGCAGCATCTATTTATGGAACAGATGGTGGTGGCGAATGTGGTGTGCCATATAGTTTGAAGTTCAACATGCCTGGAAATTCATCAGATCCCACGGGAATGAAAAGTGGTCCTCCGACGAGGAATCTATATTATTCTTATGATATGGGATCTGTGCATTTCGTTTATATCTCGACAGAGACAAATTTCCTTAAAGGAAGTGGTCAATACGAATTCATAAAGCGAGATCTAGAGTCTGTAAACAGGAAGAAAACGCCGTTTGTTGTTGTGCAAGGACACAGACCAATGTACACTACGAGCAACGAGATTAAAGACACTATGATGAGACAGAAGATGATTGAGCATTTGGAACCTCTGTTTGTGAAGAACAACGTCACACTTGCTCTGTGGGGACATGTTCATCGATACGAAAGGTTTTGTCCCATAAGCAACAACACTTGCGGCAAACAGTGGCAAGGAAGCCCGGTTCATCTAGTGATTGGTATGGGTGGTCAAGATTGGCAACCAATTTGGCAGCCGAGACCAAACCATCCAGATGTTCCCATATACCCTCAGCCTGAACAGTCAATGTTTCGTACGGGTGAGTTTGGATACACTCGTTTAGTAGCAAACAAAGAGAAGCTCACAGTTTCATTTGTGGGTAACCACGATGGCGAAGTTCATGATAAGGTTGAGATGTTGGCGACTGGGGAAGTAATCAGTGGGATCAAAGAGGGTACTCAGATACCAGATATTAAAACCATTGCAGCTTCTTCTACACTTATGGGAAAATCAGAATCTAATATCTCTTGGTATATCAAAGGAGCAGGCTTGATGGTTATGGGTGTGTTTTTAGGGTTCCTTATCGGGTTTTTTACGCCGGGAAGGAAATCTGCATCTTGTAACCGTTGGATCCCAGTCAAGAACGAAGAGACATGATTTTTAGTTGAATCTACTTAGGGGTTTTGTATAGTATTTTATCCGTTCTCTCCACGGTAAGAATAATGTTTCTCCAAACTACATTTGGCAAGAATTCACGTGTCTTTTTGTACAGTAAAATAATAATAGTGATTCTTGTTACATAGTATCTTCTTGTGCTTGCTTATGTCTGAAGAGTTTGGGTCTGAAAATGAAAATTGCATAGTGAAAGGTTTTTGCTGTTCTAGAGATGATCAGTAGCCCGGTTGTATTATATATATAGATATATACATGGGTGATTTACTAAACTAGTATCATGTGACCCTATATTGACTACAATAGTCTAAAAACGTTTTAATTACAATTATACTTTTTTCGCTTTTTTTATCCCGTTTTACTCCTGTTCGCTTTGGAAATTTTTTTTACGAAACTACCATTAATGAGTAATTCCACGTCAGCAGACAGAAAACCTACGGAAAATTTCCGTAATGTTGTAGGTTTATGGTCAAGTGTTGTAGGTTTTCATTTTCTTTTATTGTAGGTTTAAGTGGCTTATCTTTTGTAGGTTTACACGTTATGGTTTCTGGATTAAGTTTCTCTGGGTTTTGTTTCTTTATTGTAGGTTTTATCATCAAATTCTTCTCGTTTTGTAGGCTTTTCGTTAAATTCTCCTGATTATGTAGGTTTGTTTTCAATGTAGTTGTCGGTTAAATTGATATCGTTTTGTAGGTTTTTTTTACTTGTGGTAGGCTTAAGTGTTCTTTCTTGTAGGTTTTTATATGGTCTCTTTTGTAGGTTTATTTATTAGTTGTTGTAGGTTTTTTAGGATTGATTTCTCTTATTTCTTGACTTAGTTCTCATGTGATGTAGGTTTTCTGATTTGTTTGTTATAGGTTTATTGGTTCTTTGTTATAAGTTTTCCTAAGGTCCTTGTTATAGGTTTATTGATCAGTCAATGTAAGTTTTCTGGTTTGTTTCTCTTATTTCTCGACTTAGTTCTCCTGTAATGTAGGTTTTCTGGTTTGTTTGTTGTAAGTTTATTGGTTCTTTGTTATAGGTTTTTTTTAGGTCTTTGTTGTAGATTTATTGATCAGTCAATGTAGGTTTTCTGGTTTGTTTCTCTTATTTCTCGACTTAGTTTTCCTGTAATGTAGGTTTTCTCGTTTGTTTGTTGTAGGTTTATTGGTTCTTTGTAATAGGTTTTCCTTAGGTCTTTGTTGTAAGTTTATTGATCAGTCAATGTAGGTTTTTTTTACTTGTTGTAGGCTTAAGAGTTCCTTCTTGTAGGTTTTTATATGGTCTCTTTTGTAGGTTTATTTATCAATCGTTGTAGGTTTTTAGGATTGATTTCTCTTATTTCTCAGCTTAGTTCTCATGTTATGTAGGTTTTGTTTTTGTTTGTTGTAGGTTTATTGATTCTTTGTTATAAGTTTTTATATGGTCCTTGTTGTAGGTTTATTGATCAGTCAATGTAGGATTTGTAGGATTGATTTATTTTATTTCTCGACTTAGTTCTCCTGTAATGTAGGTTTTCGGGTTTGTTTATTGTAGGTTTATTGATTCTTTGTTATATTTTTTCCTAAGGTCTTTGTTGTAGGTTTATTTATCAGTCAATGTAAGTTTTGTAGGAGTGATTTCTCTTATTTCTCGACTTAGTTCTCCTATTATGTAGGTTTCGGTTTTTTGTTGTAAGTTTACTGATTCTTCGTTGTAGGTTTTTCTGTAGTCTTTGTTGTAGGTTTATTTATTAGTCAATGTAGATTTATATATTTACGTGTTGTAGGTTTAACGACTTCGTCGTTGTCTAGTTATCATATTACTAAGTTCTTATGATATGTAGGTTTACCATGTTAGTGTTGTAGGTTTTGCATGAGCCATGTTGTAGGTTTTTCTTTTATATACCCTAGGACGTGAAAATACTATTTTACTCCAAAATTAAAACACACTTACCTTCTTCTTTAACTAACCAACGGCGGCACCTTTTGCGATATATTTTCACCATTTTCCATCTTCACTCAAGATATA
Organism: Lepidium africanum; assembly: GCA_900406405.1. Classification (NCBI taxonomy): domain Eukaryota; kingdom Viridiplantae; phylum Streptophyta; class Magnoliopsida; order Brassicales; family Brassicaceae; genus Lepidium; species Lepidium africanum. The sequence goes on along the minus strand of OVAX01001772.1, from coordinate 1,691 downwards.
ACTCTTTGAGCTTGTGTTGAATCTCTTGAGATGTACCAACTTCAATTAATTTGTAGAGAATGGAAGAGTGAGGATAATAGTTGGCTTTTTTATGTGGGTAAATCTCGTGGGAGCAAAATCATCATGTTGGATAAACGAACAAATATAGAGGATATAGAAGCAGTGGTGTTTGAAGCATTTGGTTTGACTCACAATGTTATTACGTAACTCTAAGTTATAATGCCCTTATACAAACCTACAAGACGTTATACAAACCTACAAAAGCTCTGACAAAACCTACAATGCCTTTACAGAAAAACAGCAAAACAAAACCTACAAAATAGAAACCGTAACCTACAACACAAAAATTCTTCAAAGGATAAAGGAAGTTTTAGATTGTCACCAAGAGCAAATTGTATATTGGATTTCATAGATTTGAAGATGTAGAGTTGTTTGGAAACAACCCTCAAAGATATCATACAATGATTCTTATAACATATATTATATACTACTTACTAAAACATAATCACATGTGAATTTGATAAACATGCACTTGTAGAATTGTATTGAGTTTATCCTCTAATAACTTCACTGTTGCTAGCTTGAGAAGTACTCTAACAGGAAAAATTGTCTCAAATATCGTTGAATGCATCTTCTCAATTCGCAAGATGCATCATTTCAAACTCTTTGAGCTTGCAACTCGTTAAAAGCGTTTCAAAAAACCTACAAAACCACCAACAAAACCTATAGTTCATATCAAACCAACAAAAAGAATTAAAAAGAATTTTCCCACAATGAACTTTTTGGCACTTGCTACTTCAGACTTATACTTCTTCTCTAATGATTCCCACAACTCTTTTGGAGATTTAAATGTTAAATAAACATCATAGAGAGAATCATATAAAGCATTGAGGATATAATTTTTGCATAAAAATTCATTCTGGAACCATGCCTCTGATGCTTTGATGACTTCGTCAGGTATACATCCTCAACAAGTAAATCTGGTCCTTCAGAAGTCAAACATTGTGCCAGATTCAGTGTTGTAAGATAGAACAACATCTTTTGATGCCATCTTTTGAAATCCACTCCTCGGAAAACAAAAGGCTTCTCAATGTGATTTTTCACATTACCAACAGATTAATCCATCTATCAATTTCAAAACAACGATTAGAGAAGAATTATGTCTTAGATTGTTGTTTCAAAATATAGATACGAACCAAAACACTACGACGTATCTCTAATACGTTTGCTTTACACAATATAAAGTAGCAAAAATACAGTAGTTGTACAATTGAAATTTACTTGATAATCTCTTGTCTTGCTGATTTGAACTGCGTATTCATTTGATAGAGGCTTGCGTTGGCAATCTCCTCAGACAGAATTTCGCCCTACCGATGGTGTACATTGATTCAGGAAGCGTCTATCTTGCAGGATACAACTACCGATCTCTGAATTGACACCTTAAAGAGATCCTGGCAAACTCTACTTTGAATTCTTAGAAATTGTTTAAGAGAAGAAGAAGATTAGAATTAATCTCAATCTCCTTCGTCTCTCTTTGTATCGTTCTTCTCAATCTCTTTTATCTCTATCTCTGTATAGATCTCTGAATTTTGTTTATGTATTAAACCAAGCGATGCTTGTTAACCGATGTATCTCGTACTAATCGGTGCTTTTCACAACCACTTGTAATCGATACTTGATAATCAAGGACT
>OVAX01001771.1:0-39025 GCA_900406405.1 Lepidium africanum | reverse complement strand
ACAACAACGATGCGTCGGTTAATTCGTCGGTTAATTTCTGACAATTACCGACGGATTTTTTTTCCATCGGTATTCCGTCAGAAATTTCCGACGGTAAGTGACGGCTATTCTGTCGGAAATTTCCGACGGAATACCGACGAAAGAAAAATTTCCGACGGATTCCGATGGAATTTGTTTTTCCGACCACGCTGAACCGACGGCTTGTTTCCTNGAATTTGTTTTTCCGACCACGCTGAACCGACGGCTTGTTTCCTGTTACTAAGCCGTCGGTAAAGGCTGTTTCCGACGGCATACCGACGGTATTGGCCGTCGGAAATAAGCTTTTTTTCTTGTAGTGAGTATATCGTTGTATTGGAACAGGTATTAGAGCTAGGAATAATTGTGCATTCGATAGTAGTAGGACTAGCAGTAGGAGCCACAAACAATACTTGCACCATCAAAGGTCTCATCACTGCTCTTTGCTTCCACCAAATGTTCGAAGGCATGGGTCTCGGCGGTTGCATCCTCCAGGTAAATTCTTCCTTTCCAATATATTAGCTCGGTCCGATTCATTCCCATCCATATTCTGGTTCTCTGAACTAAAAAGGGACATACAAAGTCAATGGAAATTTATTTTATAACGGAAATAGTTTATTTTCTTGTAGTTTGTTAAGTTGTGATATGCAGCATCGAAAGCTGTGGCCACTCTAATTTAACATACATGATATATATATGAGCCGTTGTACTCATTGTCAAATTATTTTTTGAGTTGGAAACCCATAATTTATCATGATACTGTAATCCAATATTAAACTCAGACCAATTGATTTTGAGTTAGGCCATCAGTTTTAATCCTGCTATCTAGGGTGTGAGTGCTCTTCTCATCTGCTTTCCAAAGATTTGGAGAATAGAAAATCGGGTACGTGGTTTAGATTTAGGTTTTGGTAACTTCCAATATGACTTTGAGAATGAGGAAGACATCAAAGAATTTTTGCAGCTCTATCTTTTTTACTTTGATTATTGGATGGTTACTTTGGTTAGATGGCAACCTGTTGTGGATGCGGATTTTCCATCGTTGATCATTTTCTGGATTCGAATTCTTGGGCTTCTTGGACAATACAGAGCGCCTATTGCTTTTCAAGCAATTGGGGAGTCTTTGGGTACAATTTTAGAGATCGATATGGACTTTGATCCTGTTAAGGTCGAAATTGATGGATTGAAACCATTGATTTTTGAACGCCATGTTGAATTTCGGAAGGGAGAGTTGATTAAGATTGGCTTCGAGTATGGTCGGCTGGTTGGTTACTATAGCATATGATCTGTGCCATGCTTCTATAAAGTGTCCTTTGGCTCCTAAAAGGAGGTTAAGAAAGAAGAAGATCTTTATAAGGGGTCTGCTTGTGATGGTAACTTGAGTTACAAGATGGCTGCATCTGGTCCAAGTTCGGAGTGGCAAGTGGTGGATCGGTCTCGTCGTGGCGGTGATCGTCCTCCCTCCGGTGATGTTAGGTTCTCGAATTACCCTCCTCGTGGTTCTTTTAACCCTTCTCGTGGTGGTCGAGGTTCTAGTGGCTTTGCTTCTGGTTCACGCAATGATAAGGGTAAGGTTGCAGCCATTGGTTCTGAAGGTGATGCTCCTAAGCTTCCTAAAGTTTCATTGGATTCAAATTCTCTTGCGGATGAGGTTCAAGCTGTCCTTGATGTTCCATCGATTGATGTTGATGCTGTTGTTGCGACTAATTCTTTGGTTCCATCTAGTGTGGTTTCTAAATCTCATCGTAGGCTGTTCCCTGAGGATTCGCCTAATGGTCATGGCTCTTCTATGGCGGAAGGAATGGACTGTGATACGAATCATGATAGTCTGCAGATGGATTTGGATGGTGCTGCTGTTGATGACAGTTCGCTTGGGTCTGAATAGAAGTCGGATTATGCTGCTGCTGTTGAGAAAGTTGATGACGAGGTTAACTCGAAGTTTTAAGATGATGATTTGGTTCCGGTTCTGATGGTGAGGCTGCGACTCTCCCTTCATTTATTAGTTCGGATAAGAAGGCAGCAAGGTCGTCTATGACTCTTCGTGGTACAAGCTTACGGAAATGTGTTGTTGGTAGTGTTGTTTCGCCTAAGAAGAAGGGTGGTAGGGGAAAGGCTAAGGCTGTAGCGATTCCGGCTGGTGGCGAGGGTATGCCTCCATCGGGTTGATTTTCTTATCATTTTTATGAATAATTATCTCTGCTGGAATTGTCAGGGGATTAGGGGTTCGTCTACTTTTAGTTTTCTTCGGGATATTGTTTCTAGGAATAAACCCAATTTTGTTTTCTTGAGTGAGACAAGAAAATGTAACAGGTACTTGGAGTATTTGGTTTCTAATTTAGGCTATGATGATTTTATCTCGGTGGAGCCGGCTGGCACTAGTGGTGGGTTTGCTTTGTTATTTTGTAATTCTTCTAATGTTTCTTTAAATTTTAAAAATAACAACATGATCAATATTTTCTTTACACTTGGTGATGTTCGATGTTTTGTCACAATTTGTATGGTGAGCCGGTTCAGAACTTACGTGAAAATGTGTGGGAGCGTCTCACACGTTTTAGCTTTAGTATAGATGGTCCTTGGCTTATTGCGGGTGATTTTAATGAATTATCCAGGAATCATGAGAAATCAGGCGGTCAACCTCGTTATCTTAGTTCGTTGTTCCTTTTAATGATATGCTTCGAACATGCGGTTTGTGTGAATTTCCCTGCATAGGTAATACCTGGTCTTGGAGAGGCATGTGTCATTCTGATTTAATCTGTTGTAAGCTTGACAAAGCCTATTGTAACTCTGAATGGTTCTCTACTTTTTCTAATGTTGTTACTCGTTATATAGAGATGATTGGATCGGATCATAGACCGATCTTTATTTCGTCTCAGGGTGTTGTGGCCAAAGGGGGTTCGGGTTTTATCTTTGACAGCCGTTGGTTAGGTAAACCAGGTCTTTCTGAAACTATTACCCGTGGGTAGTCCAAGTACTCTAGTTTGCGTAGGTGTTCTTTTTTGGCTAAAATTGCAAATTGTCGTCGAGAATTGTCTCGTTGGAGGGCGTTAAATGTTCCCTCCGGTAAGGTGCATATTGAGCTTTGTAAAGTTGAGTTAGAACAACTTTTAAATGATGATTCAAGTTCCTTTTCTGAGATTCGTTAGGCTTCTCGTGCTCTTCGGTTAGCATATTCAGAGGATGAGTTATTCAGAGGATGAGTTATTCAGAGGATGAGTTATTCAGAGGATGAGTTATTCTGGAAACAGAAGTGTCGTAATTGGTGGTTAAGGGAAGGTGTTAAGAATTCTAGATTTTTCCATGCTCTTACTAAACAACGTCGTGTGAAAAACAGGATCTCTAGTTTGTTGGATTCTTCTGGTGGTTGGGTTTTCCGAGAACATGATATTGCTCAGGTAGCAATGTCTTACTTTCATGATATTTTTACCTCTCGTGGTCGTATTGATTTTGGGTCTGATTTGGATTGTGTTACTCCTAATGTTCTTTCTGAGTGGAATTCTTTGCTTTTATCTCCTGTTTCCGGAGAAAGCCCCTGGTCCAGATGGGATGATAACCTTATTTTTTCAGCAATCTTGGTGTACGATAAAATCTGATTTGGTTAGTTGATTAATGAGTTTTTAGTTTCTGGTTCGTTTGACCCTTGTTTGAACAATACTAATATTTGTTTGGTCCCAAAGGTGGGTCGTCCGTCGTCTATGTCCCAGTTTAGATCGATTAGTCTGCGTAATGTGGGTTATAAGATTATATCCAAGGTGTTCTCCCTACGTATAAAACGGTTTTTCCATTCCTTGATTTCGGAAAATCAATCTGCATTTGTTTCTGGTCGCCTCATTTCGGATAATATTATGGTTGCTCAGGAAATGTTCCATGCTTTACATACAATTAAGGCTTTCAGGAATAATTTTATGGCGGTTAAAATAGACATGAGTAAGGCGTATAATTGGGTAGAGTGGGATTTTTTAGAAGCCCTACTTCCTCGTCTTGGTTTTAATCCTCGTTGGGTGGCTGGTGTTATGTTTTGTGTTCGGGCTGTTTGTTATTCGGTTCTTATTAATGGTGCTCCTCATGGTAATATTTCCCCGGGGAGGGGTTTGCGGCAGTGGGGATCCCCTGTCGCCTTATTGTTTCATTATTTGCACTAAGGTCTTACTATCCAAACTCCAGATTGCTGAGTGTCAAAAATGGATTTATGGTGTTGTTGTTGCTAGGAACAGTCCTTCAGTGTCCCATTTTCTCTTTGCTGATGAAAGTCTATTTTTTTGCAAGGCTTCTAGCGATGAAGCTCTAGTTATCCTGGAGGTTCTACAAGATTATGAGCGCCTTTCTGGTCAACAAATTAATTTCAGTAATCTTCGATTATGTTCGGGAACAATGTTGATGTCTTGACGAAGTCTGTTGTTCAAAACATTCTTGGTATTCATTCAGTAGGTGGTATGGGTTCTTATTTAGGTATTCCGAAAGGTTTGGTAGGATCTAAGACCAAGTTTTTCAGCTTTATTCATGATCGGATTAAGGACATAATCCAATCTTGGTCTTCAAGGTTTCTACCTAAAGGTGGTAAGGAGGTCCTGATTAAATCGGTGTTGTTAGCTCTTCCAGCTTATGTTATGTCCTATTCTCGTCTTCCGAAGGGTTTATGCCAACGGATTACCTCCGATATTGCGGATTTCTGGTGGCGTAAATCCTCCTCTTCATTTGGAATTCACTGGGTCAAATGGGAAAACTATGTTGTGGGAAGAATGAAGGTGGTCTAGGTTTTCGTCAGGTGGAGGATTTTAATTCCACCCTTCTAGCCAAGCAGTTATGGCGTCTTATTTAGTATCCAGATTCTTTTTTTTATAGAGTTTTTAGAGGACGTTATTTTTGGAATTCTAACCCAATGACCCCTCGGAATTCCTCTTCTCCGTCTTACGGTTGGCGAAGTATTATTTCAGCTCATGCATTGGTCTCTAAAAGAATAATTATGCGGGTCGATACTGGTTCTTCTATCTTGGTATGGAGAGATCCTTGGATTCTGGGTTCTCTTCCGCGTCCAACTTCGGGTCCTGCTTCGGTTTTTTATCCAGATCTTACTATTGATAACCTTATCGACCCACTTACTCGTAGATGGCGTGTTCCCTTAGTCAGGCAATTCCTATCTCCTTTGAACGCTAACTTGGTCCTTGGTATCCCTTTGTCTCGTGCTCCGGGTTCAGATAAGATTGGATGGCATTTTACCAAGTTCGGTCGGTATTCAGTCAAATAAGGCGATTAGGTGATGCAGAATGTGGCTTCTCGGGGTTCAGTTGTCTTAGGTCCTAACATTGACTCTCTCTTGACTTATGTATGGAAAGTTCCTTGTCCACCGAAGCTTAGACATTTTATGTGGTAGACGTTTTCAAGCCACGTCTCGGTGGGTCCGAATTTAGCTAGACGTGGTATTCATTGTGATGGGTCTTGTTCATGTTGTGGAGATCCTGATAAGTTTATTAACCATGTCGTCTTTTTCTGTCCTCCGGCAAGGCAATCTTAGGCATTATCTTCGATCCCTTTGGGGTTTAGGGATTTCCCTAGCTCGGCCTTATTAACTAATATGGATTTTTTGTTTTAGTGTATCCCTCCTGATATAGACTCCTTCGCTTTCCCTTGGATTTTGTGGTACATTTGGAAGACCCGCAATGATAAGATTTTCTCGAATCTTGATAGGGATCCCAGGGAACTGGTGCACTATGTTGAAGAGGAAGTTGCTGTGTGGTTATCTGCCCAGGTAAATGATATTCCGGTGGGGACGCATCAACATCATCGGTCTCCTTCGCTTCTGGGTATTCAAGATGCTCTCCAAAGGCCTTTGGTGGGTCTCCCAGGTTTCACAAGTCATCGCTGTTTCGTGGATGCTTCTTGGGAGGATAGCGATCTCCATTCAAGTTTCGGGTGGTTTTGTTTCTCAGACAATACTGCTGATGTTAATTTTGGTGCTTGCGGTGTTCCTCATTGTCTCTCCTCCCTCCATGCTGAGTTCATAGCTCTCCTTTGGGCTATGTCATCCCTCCTATCTCTAGGTTTTTTGGAGGTGGACTTCGCTGTTGATTGCTCTGACGTCCTGCTTTCTCAGTTTACCTTGAAGACTTCCTCCGCCTCCGTAGTCTTTTTAGCCACTTTTCCCTTTCTTTCATTCTTCATTTATTGAATCACAAAGCTGATTTTCTTGCCCGTGGCATTATGAGCTTGCTCGAAATCTGGGTTTTGTGGATTATGTACTTCAACATTAGCTTTGCCATTTATTTAATTGAGTAAAGTTGATATATATATATATATATATATATATATTAAGTGTAAATTTATTCTCTAACACTTAAACCCTAAACTCTAAATTCTAATCCTTACCCCTAAATCTCTAAATTGTGAATTACAATATTATTTTTAATTTCCTGATAAAAAAGAATATTATAATGTATAAAATTTAATTGAATTTAATTTTTATAACATTATAGTGATAATTAAAATGTTTTGTAGGTTAAACTCTAAACTCTAAACTGTAAATTCTAACATTTGACCCCTAAATTTTAAACCCTAAAAATATGAATTACAATAATATTTTTAATTTATTACTAAAAAAAATCATCATGTATGAAATTTATTTGAATATATTTTTATAACATTATAGTTATACTTATAATGTTTTATATGTTACAGTTAAAATTTTCTTTTTATAACTATAATGTTTCATTTGTTACAATTAGAATTTTATTTTTAAGTTATAATTATAATGTTTTATATATTAAATTCTAATTTTGTATATTTTAACAACAAAAGTGTATAAAACTTATTTTATTATATGTGCCATATACATATGTTGTCAATAGTTTTGTTTTAATATTTAGATCGACTTTATTTTGCGAAAATAAAGTACCTATTAGGGTATTGGTTTAGTCATATAAACATATTTAGCTCTTAAGTTAACTATTTTGAACTACAATGTCTTAACGTATTATGCAACTATACTCCCTTTACAATCATCAATAACAAAAAACTTAGAAATTTAGATCTTCTTATTTAGATCTTCTGAGCCAAGTTAGAAGCTCATCACAATTACTGAAGCTAAGATAGTAATCAACATCGATAAGAATGCAAACTAACAATTATTGGTTAAGCTTTACGTCAAGAACAAAATGTGTCAAAAAAAGTACCTATTAGGAGATTCGTTTAGTCATTATTGGTTTAACTTCAGAAGAGAAGTTGAAAGTTTCCAATATCCTCCCACATAAATCACATCCCTGCAAAAAAAAATCAGATAAGAGTATACTCGAGCACTTCTTCCTCTTTCCTTTGAGGCATGATCATGACCTGCCTCTTTCCTCGTTTTTCAGCATTGTACATGCTCCTGAGAGCATCGTTAAGAACACTGGTTCTCATCATCTTGCAATAAGTTCAAGCCTCTTCTGTACAAGTCACAAAGACACCACGAGCAGGAGTTAGGAAAAGTTCAATAACTATGACACTAACCCAACACTAACCCACGAGCAGGAGTTTACAGAAAGCTAAGAGTGACAAGGGTTCCTAAGTTCACTATAATTGTTATCTAACATCAGTAGCAAGATGCGCAAGTGGTCTTTAGCCTAGTGGCAGGTGGTAAGTCCATTAAAGACAGACACACTTGCACATCGAGGGATCGAATCCCACCGCCTGCATTATGCAGAAACTTGACTAATGGGCCGGCCAGTTGTTGCCCAATGTTGATAAAAAAAAAACCCTCAGATGTGAAACAAGAGATAAACAAACCAAAATCAATTTCCATAACTAAAACTGAGATCAAAATGAAATCTCAATAGACAAATAAATGATTGAGCATAACAAATCAGCATTAGAACTGAATGATTAGTAGAGCTTTAAACTCAAAGGTAGTGCAGTAGCGCTTGTTTACCTTTAGAGTGTTGATGTCACCAAGGATTGATACGTCATGAACTGATGTGTTCTCGCATCTCACAATGTGTAAGCTGCAATGAGTGTGTAAAGAATCAAATCAGAAATTCATTCAATCTTTGAGATTACTTTGAACGATTAAGGACTACAATGCACATTAGATGAGCAAAGACTTAATTTGCAGGTAGGTTCTTTATTCCGATCTAAGATAATAAATATGTCAAATTTGTTAAGAATAATATCTCTATTATAATAAAACCGGTAGCAATAAGATTTTCCGTATCTTTGTTGGCATATAATAGAGATTTTAAATCTCTTGATTTGTTTCGATTGGTCGATTTGTTTTAACTAATTAATTTGTTTTTTTTGTTTAGATAAGATTATTTTAAAAACTAATTATTTGTTTTAACTCGATTTCAATAAAAATATACAATTAAAAAGTAAACTTTAACCAATTAAGATTTGATTTTCATTGGTTTAAAAATGAGTATCTAACCAATTAAGATTTGAATTTCGTTTGTTAAAAAAAAACTTTAACTAATTAAGATTTGATTTTTGTTGGTTAAAAAATGCATCTCTAACCAATTAAGATTGGGAGAATTTCAAAAATGCATTTTCTGACATGCCCCTTTTTAAAACTTACCATTTTCTTTGGAAATTGGGAGAGAGATAGGCATGAGGAGACACTTTTTGAAAATGAGCATATCAAAAAAAGTATTTCTTAAAATTCCTCATTAAGATTTGATTTTTGTTGGTTTAAAAAAGAATCACTAACCAATTAAGATCAATGTTTTGAAAATCGGACCGGATACCGACTCGACAATACTAGTGGATAGTTGGTCAGACCGGTTTAACCTGTCAAACCGGGTTTTCATATTTTATTCTATATATATACAAGAGATGATTCAAAATAATATGACAAGAAAATAATATAATATTCTAGAAAGATAATATAACACATTAGAAATTTTCAAATAATAAATAAGTAAGAAAATTTGATAAGAGAAATAATAAAAAATACTATACAAAAGTATTAAATTAATATTTTTTCAAGTTACTTAAATTTTTTGTTTGAAAAATGTTGGAGGTGGATCCAAGGTCCTACTTCGGTCCACTATAGACAATTATCCGAAAAATGCTAAGTGTGGAACTCAGCGAAGTTATCGAAGTTCCATTTCGGTTGTCTAAATGACAACTTAGAAGAGCACCTTCTTAGATAAGCATCAGAAAGAAGAGCGAACTCAGAAGACACGTCATCAGCAAAGAAATAGAAATTTTTCTATTGACTTGGAAAATTTCCTAAAATCTAGGCAGTTTGTTATGATCTAAACAAATTGTAATATTTCCTTATTCGTTTATGATTGTAATATTTCATCAGAGAAGCCAATACACCAATTGGAAGAAAACCGTGGAACTGTATTTATAATCGCAACGAGTATTGTGCTTACCATAATCAAAATGGTCATATGACTTCAAAGTGCACGCAGCTTCAGGAATTACTAGCTGAAAAGTACTATAAAAGCGATTTAACCATCTCGGAAGAAGAAATCAAGAAATTCAAGGCACATAAGAAGAAGGAAGCCAAGATACAAGACGCAGCAGCCAAAGCAGCCAACCCGGAAGGCACTGCAACTGGTAGTTGAAAGCAAGCCAAACTCGTAGAAGAGGAATCCGACTCGAAATCCCCTCGAGTCAAAGTAATTGTCATTATGGGATGATTGCAATCCTATAATGATACTGTGCGATCAATGAAGAAGTACAGGTGGAAAGTTGTAGCCGCAGTCAACTTTAGTTTACCCGACAAATTCGAAACTCTGAAGTTGGTAGATTCCGACATAACGTTTACCACAGAAGATGTCGAAAGAATATGTTTTCCCCATAATAATCCACTAGTCATTGATACACATGCATTTTACCCCATTTTAGTTGCACAATTCATATCCATTTGCATTCATTCTCATTGCATCTTCAGCATTTTGGAGTCTTTTTAGGCTTTCACTGCATTCATTTTGCATACACGTTGCATTTAGAGCATCTCAGGTACCTTTAAGCTTATTGGGAGCATTTTGAAGTGGATTTGGCACAAAAGACTGCAAGGATCAGCCTAAGACAGAACACATGAACAGAACACCTTGCAAACTAAAGATTTCACACGCCTCTCCAGTTCAACTCGCCACTCAAGCTTGCCAGTCAGACCAGCAAATGCAGCCAAGAAGAACCAAGCCAAACTGCAAACTGAAGCATTCGCAGCCTAAACTCGCCTGGTGACCAGCAAGCTGAGCATCTTGGAAGTGCCAGTATCCTGAAGGCCAGAGTTTAATTCGCCACCCCAACTCGCCTGTCAAAGTGAATAGTGCCAGTATCTTGAAGACCAGAGTTCAATTCGCCACCCCAACTCGCTTGTCAGAGTGAAGAGTGCCAGTATATTGAAGGCCAAAGTTCAATTCACCACCCCAACTCGCTTGTCAGAGTGAAGAATGCTAGTATCCTGAAGCTGAATGCTGTAATTCGCCACCCTAACTCGCCAGTAAGCAGTGAAGCAACACCAACTGACTTCATTCTTTTGACCGACCTTATCTTATGCTGACTCGGACAAGGGCTTTTATTTTGGGGATCTATAAATACCCCTGGTTTTTACTCTTTTTTTGGCTAGACCTGAAGTAATTTCTTATTGCCTTTATCATTGTTCTTTACCTCTTTGATGAAAACTTTGATCTTTGTTGAATCTCAAGTTTGCTTAGTTAATCAATCTCGTTTTTAGCTTCTGTTGTAGTTTTTCATTATGTCTTTCATTCATATACTTGAGTTTGTGCTTTCCACCATGCTTAGTGAGTAGTTTGCTTAGGGTTTTGTGAGGAGATGAAGTAGATTTAGGTCTGACCATGGGGTTTCTCTCTTGTTTGCTTAAATTCTGTCATAGGTCTTGCTAGATTGAATGATCTTAATGCTTGTTTCTACCAGATCACTTGAAAGATGATTCACAGCTGTCATGCCTAGAAGGTGTTTGATGACATGCTAGGCTTAGTTTAATCTAGGATTAGCTTTTCCGACCCAAGGGATTGATTGTTCAGAGGGTTAGTTGGTTGTTTAGGATTGCTTCTTCATGCCACTCTGAGTGTGTAATCACCAAGAGATTTGGGTTAGGTCACACTAGGATTGAGATGTCTTGACCATGAGAATAGCTTAACTGTCTGATTCTTGAATTCTTAGCCTAAGACTTGCCTAATAGGTTGCTAGATAAGATCTGAAACCCATGGTTAGGCTGAGATTGCTAACTCTACTCTCCTCATGAACCCATTTTTATCATTCATTGCTTGCAGTCTATTACTCTGTTTTGTGTTAAATTTCTCTGTTTGCAACACTCTGTTTCTAGTTTATTACTTGGTTTTCGTGCTCTATTTTTTTATCCTGTTAGTTGATTAAGATAGAATCACCTTGTTTTGATTTTGTTTGAATTAGAATAGCACCCCATACCCTTAGTGATAATAACACACTTTGGTTCGATACCTATTGTACTATAATAGATTTGATTAACAAGGGCCAAAAACCTTGTTATCAAATTGGCACCGTTGCCAAATAAGTGTTTTTGCTTGCTACATTTTGGGTCAAACGCTTTCTGAAATCAAGTTCTTTTGTTACTAACATGAGCTTCAGACTTGTTCTTTCTGTCTTTGGTGCATTTCAGGTCAGCTCGCCAGCCAACTCGCCAGTCACCCTGCGAGTTATGTTATTCCAGCCTGTTGTCCTGAGTTGATGCCTTATACCCAATCTAAAGGAAACCATAATTTACTCAGCTCTCTAGACAACATACATTTGCTTCAAAGAGGAATACGAGAACAAAGGGACATGATTAAGGGTCAGAACATAGAACAAGGAGAGATGAATGGTAATACTACTACGCTTGACAGTTCCACTAATGGCAACCAGCAACAACCCCATATTACTCAACCAGCTTCACGTCCACCTCGAAGGCCTAGACAGATTGGAGCTGGTGACGCGCCAATTATTCATACTAAGAGGCATGGAATTCGACCTCCACCAATTCCAAACAACAACTTTGAGATCAAGAGCGGTCTCATTACTATGGTGCAAAACAACAAATTTTAAGGTCTCCCAGTAGAAGATCCACTCGACCATCTAGATGAGTTTGAGAGGATTTGTGGTCTAATTCGGATCAATGGCCTATCTAAAGATGCCTTGAAGCTTCACCTATTCCCATTCTCACTTGGTGATAAGGCTCATATTTGGGAGAAGTATCTTCCTCAAGGACTCATAACCACTTGGGCTGACTGCAAAAAGGGTATTCTTGCTAAATTCTTCTCAACTTCCAGAATTGCAAAGCGTCGAAACGTTATCTCCAACTTTGTTCACAGTGGGACAGAATCTCTAGCTGAAGCATGTGAGCGTTACAAGACATATCAGTCCTAGTGCCCACATCATGGTTTCTTTGAAGAAACCATCATGAGCCAGTTTTATAGAGGCATTCAACCCAAACTTCGAATGCTATTGGATACAGCTAGCAATAGGAATTTCTTGAACCAAGACGTGGACGATGGTCGCGAGTTGATTGAGAATTTGGCACTTGCTAATGGCCAATATGAGGAAGACTATGATTGTACTGAGGGAAGATCGAGTGAATCAGATTCGGTTAGCCACAGAAAGTTGAAGACTTTAAAGGACAAGATAGATAAGCTGCTACTGGTTCATCACAAGCATGTCAATCTTGTTGAAGAGGATCAAGCTCAAGAAGGGGAGGATGAGATGGTTGCTGAAATCAGTTTTATACAGAACCAAGGAGAGTGATAGTGGAACAACTACAAGCAGAATAACAACCTCTCCTACAAAAGCAACAATGTGGCAAACCTGGAAGATCAAGTTTATCCACCGAAGCCTACTCAGCAAAAGGCTTGGATATTTAAGCAGCAATACTACCAAAGCTTTCAGCCTATGCCACAAGCTTCAACATCATATAAGCAGGGACCTTAAGACATCATGGAAATGCTTCGGCAAATTCGACAGGGCCAGACTACACAAGCTGCAGAGTTTACCAAGCAGTTTGCTGAGGTATATCGTAAGATTGACACCTCTCATAATGACTTGAACTGCAAGTTTGAGACTTTGAATGCTAGACTTTGAAAGCCAGCAAGCTTCTACATCATTTAAGGCTCAAGGTCAATTACCAGGTAAAGCTGTTCAGAACCCGAAGGAGTATACAGGTCAATGCATTACACTCGGGAGCGGTAAAGAACTTCCACAACGAGATGCGCAGACTAAGGACACTGAGGACAGTGAAGCCCAAGAAGGGGAGGGAAAACAAGTTGGAAAATCACCCCCAAGCCAACTCGCAATCCCAATTTGCCAGTCAGACCAGCGAGTTGACCCTTAAACACTACAAAACAAGCTTTCAAACCCATAACTCTAAACCCCAATACTGTTAAACCTAAAGCACTGTTCCTAGTTTGCCTCAAGAAGGATCAAACACAGAAATACAGAGAGCTTTTTGAGAAGCAAATGAAAGAAGTTGAGCTGAAAATTCCACTACTAGATGCGTTTATCTAATTCCCCAATATCAGAAATTTTTGAAGGAGGCCATTAAAGAGAAGGTTCACTTAGTTGAAGGTTTGGATATAGAGAGCTACGAGTGTAAAGCTGTTGTTGAAGCTAAGGTTGTGTTGAAGAAGCTAAGGTTGTGTTGAAGAAGCTAGAGGATCCAGGAACGTTTACTCTACCATGCTCATTGGGTCATCTCCATTTTAAGAAGGGGCTATGCGATCTAGGAGCCTCTATAAGCTTAATGCCATTTACAGTAGCAAAGAGGCTGGACTTCAATAACTACAAGCCTAGTAAGTTGTCTCTTAGGCTAGCTTATAGGAGTACACGCTCACCACATGGCCTGCTGGAGAATTTGCCTATCCGAATTGGCAATGTTGAAGTCCCTACTAACTTTATTGTGATTAACATGGACGAAGAGCCTCATGACCCATTACTTTTGGGAAAGCCATTTCTAGCTTTAGTTTGGGTAGTGATTGATGTTAAGAACAAGACTATTGAGCTAGATTTGGGTGGAGATCACAAGCTTGAATTTGATCTGAGTGAAGATGACTCACGAAGGCCAACCATAGAAGGCCAAAGCTTTACTGTTCGAGAAGTTGACGGTTTTGACATCTCGGAAGGGGAAGAAAAGGGAACTTTGGTTTCCCTTGCAACACCACACTAAGCTAAAAGTGTGAAGAGTTGAGCTTGAGACTCTAAAAAAGCGCACTTGGAGGCAATCCCATGTGTATCCTTGTACATACTTGCTTTCTATTTTTCTTTGCTTCTTTTATGTCATTTTGTGTCTCAGGTCATGGGAAAGAGTACCAGGAACCACAAAAGTCGAGTACAGCTTATTCAGGCACAAGACAGCCAAACTCGCCACTCACACTCGTTATTATGGGGTGAGTTCTACCTAAGCCCACACCAACTCGTCAAATAAAGGGCGAGTTCTGCTCCAGAGGTATCAAAATCCATCTCTTCAAACTTACACAATTGCGTTTCTGCGTTTGCTTAGCTGGTGTAGAATTCACCTTCAAGCTTTTATTCACACAGGGACTGTGTGATTTAAGTTTGGGAGAAGGTTTTAGAGGTTACTAACTATGATTTTGTGATTTTAGTTTGATTTCCCATGCATCACATACATAGCATAAAAATCCATAAAGATTTTTCATTCATAGCATAGCATGACATTTAAGGCATAGAAAAACCATAAAAATTTGAAATTTTTTAGAAAAACATTCCAATAAATTAGAGTGTTCATGTATTGCATATAGGATTGAGTATAATTATTTGGAAATTATCTTGCTGAGATTAGGCACTCTTGCTAGGTTGTTGGCTAGTAACCATAGCAAATTTAGTGGTTTGTTGATCTCTCTCTGTAGAAAGCCTATAGGTGGATCATTTGCCTTAGAGAACTTTGCTTATGTTTGTGTCTTGAAAGAGTTAGGCTTGTTTCCTTATAATTTGGACATTAAAATCGCTGAGTTAGGGCCTTTAGATGCATTGAACATTTTCCTTGCTTGAGCTTGATATGGCAAAATAACTGAAAGTGATAAATCTCCCAACTGCAACTCATTCTATGATACTTAAGGTGAGTAGGGATTGTGCGTAAACCCGTACCTTCTTGTGTCTCACTGAAACTGTGGATTGTAGAATATAAAGCTACCCATTCATTGGTGTGGATCCTTAAAAAGGAAATGAAGCAGACCATTGAGTAGGTTGTGGATTCGAAGACCATGAGTTTGTGCTTAAATTGAACAAATAAAGGAATTGATAAGTGTGCTTAATTGAATCTATGTCATGTCAAGTTCAGGAAGTTGAATCATATGTTCATTGATCTATAGTCCCTTTTGAAGTATTCACCTCTAGAAATAAGGATTCAAGTCTGCATTCTAAGCTTTGTAGAGATTAGGGATTTGAGGACTGGATGCTAAGCTTGTAGGCAAGTATATGGTGAGAGTCATAATGGAACATTGGTTCGCTTGTGGTTTACTGTTTACGACCTGTCGAGGTGCTTGATTAAGGTCAGATATTCCTTGCGTCTTCAACCTCTTTTCCTTCTTACTTCATTGCACTTCCTTGAGGCCAAGTAAGGACTAAGTTTGGGCGAGTTGATACACATGCATTTTACCCCATTTTAGCTGTATAATTCATATCTATTTGCATTCATTCTCATTGCATCTTCAGCATTTTGGAGTCCTTTTAGGCTTGCACTGCATTCATTTTGCATACATGTTGCATTTGGAGCATCTCAGGTACCTTTGAGTTTATTGGGAGCATTTTGAAGTGGATTTGGCACAAAAGACTACAAGGATCAGCCTAAGACAGAGCACTTGAACAGAAGACCTTGCAAACTAAAGATTTCACACGCCTCTCTAGTTCAACTCGCCACTCAAGCTTGCCAGTCAGACCAGCGAGTGCAGCCAAGAAGAAGCAAGCCAAACTGCAAACTGAAGCATTCGCAACCTAAACTCGCCTAGTGACCAGAAAACTGAGCATATTGGAAGTGCCAGTATCCTGAAGGCCAGAGTTCAATTCGCCACCCCAACTCGCCTGTCAGAGTGAAGAGTGCCAGTATCCTGAAGGCCAGAGTTCAATTCGCCACCCCATCTCGCCTATCAGAGTGAAGAGTGCCAGTATTCTGAAGGCCAGAGTTCAATTCGCCACCCCAACTCGCCTGTCAGAGTGAAGAATGCCAGTATCCTGAAGCTAAATATTGTAACTCACCACCCTGACTCGCCAATAAGCAGTAAAGCAGCACCAACCGACTTTATTTTTTTGACCGACTTTATCTTATGCTGAGTCGGACTAGGGTTTTTATTTTGGGGATCTATAAATACCCCTTAGAACGAAAAACGCAGAAACCTAGTTTTTACTCTTTTTTTGGCTAGACCTGAAGCAATTTCTTATTGCCTTTATCATTGTTCTTTGCCTCTTTGATGAAAACCTTTAATCTTTATTGAATCTCAAGTTTGCTTAGTTAATCAATCTCATTTTTAGCTTATATTGTAGTTTTTCGTTATGTCTTTCAGTCATATGCTTGAGTTTGTGCTTTCCACAATGCTTAGTGAGTAGTTTGCTTAGGGTTTTGTGAGGAGATGAAGTAGATTTAGGTCTGACCATGGAGTTTCTCTCTTGTTTGCTTAAATTCTCTCATAGGTCTTGCTAGATTGAATGATCTTAATGCTTGTTTCAACCAGATCACTTGAAAGATGATTCGCAACTGTCATGCCTAGAAGGTGTTTGATGATATGCTAGGCTTAGTTTAATCTAGGATTAGCTTTTCTGACCCAAGGGATTGGTTGTTCAGAGGGTTAGTTTGGTTGTTTAGGATTGCTTCTTCATGCCAGTCTGAGTGTGTAATTACCAAGAGATTTGGGTTAGGTCACACTTGGATTGAGATGTCTTGACTATGAGAATGGCTTGACTGTCTGATTCTTGAATTCTTAGCCTAAGACTTGCCTAATAGGTTGCTAGATAAGATCTGAAACCCATGGTTAGGCTGAGATCGCTAACTCTACTCTCCTCATGAACCCATTTTTATCATTCATTGCTTGCAGTCTATTACTCTGTTTTGTGTTAAATTTCTCTGTTCGCAGCATTCTGTTTCTAGTTTATTGCTCAGTCTTCATGCTCAGTTTTTCATCATGTTAGTTGATTGTGACGGAATCACCTTGTTTTGATTTTGCTTGAATTAGAATAGCGCCCCATAATCTTAATGATAATAACACACTTTTGTTCAATACCTATAGTACAACAATAGATTTGATCAACAAGGGCCAAAAACCTTGCAATCAGTCCTCAAACTCAGAGTCGCGGATTGCGATGTTTCTAGAATACTTATCGACACTGGAAGTTCAGTCGACTTAATGTTCAAGAAGACACTAGAAAAGATGGTGCTACCGGATCTCAGAATTTAACCAGTCGATAGAACGTTAACCGCGTTCGATGGAAGCTCCATACACGCAATTAGAATAATTAAACTTATTATCCAAGTTGCAGGGATTATGAGGTGGTTCAAACTCTTAGTGGTAGATAAACCACCGGTATACAACATGATCTTGGGAACTCCGTTGATACATGCCATGAAGGCAATCCCGTCAAGCTACCATCAATGCGTGAAAATTCCAACAGATCAAGGAGTCTATACACTTCGAGGAGATAAAAGAGTTTCACGCACATGTTTCATTGACGAGCGGAAACTCCGGAATAAGTCGTGTATGGTCACTACCTTGATAAGCAAAAAGGGAATCTCGGAGCCACCACTTCTTGAGAAGCTAGATCAATCAACTATTGAACTCGTCAACATTGATCTCACTGACTCAGCAAGATGCGTCAATATCGGGACTAATCTAAGCAAACCAATCCAGGAAAAGTTAATCCAACTACTTGAGCAAAATATAACAACATTCACATGGACAGCGCAAGACATGCCAGGGATTGATCCTAAAGTCGTAAGTCATAGGCTTAATGTCGATCCGACTTACAAGCCAATCATGCAGAAAAGGAGTAAACTCGAACTAGAGAGAACTGAAGCCGTCATTAACGAAGTCGAAAAGTTAATCGAAGCCGGGTCAATTGTCAAAGTACAATATCCGGAATGGTTGGCTAACCCAGTCGTAGTCCTGAAGAAAAATAGAAAATAGAGGGTCTGCATTGACTTTACAAACCTCAACAAAGCATATTCGAAGGATAGTTTTCCTTTGCCGAGTATCGACCGAATCGTTGAAGCAACAACCAGAAACAAGTTACTATCTTTCATGGATGTGTTCTCGTGATATAACCAAATCCGAATGCACCCCAACGACATGGAGAAAACCTCGTTCATAACGGGACAAGGAACGTATTGCTACAAGGTTATGCCATTCGGCTTGAAGAACACCGGAGCTACATACCAGTGGCTAGTAAATAAGATGTTTGCCAACCAACTCGAGCAAACAATCGAAGTGTACATCGACGATATGCTAGTCAAATCTAAGAAAGCCGAAGATTATGTTGAACATCTCTCTCAGTGTTTTCAAACTATGAATGAGTATCAGATGAAACTCAACCCGGCAAAATGCACCTTTGGTGTCACCTCGGGAGAATTCCACAGTTACATAGTAACACAAAGAGGAATAGAAGCAAACCCAAAACAAATCGAGGCGGTCCAAGAACTACCTTCTCCGAAAAACAAACGTGAAGTCCAAATGTTGATGGGATGAATTTCCGCTTTGAATAGATTCATATCTCAATCAATAGACAAGTGCTTCCCATTCTACTAACTATTGAGAGGAAACAAAAGTTTCGAATGGGATGAGGATGCAAGAAGGCATTTTTCGAGTTAAAGGAATTTCTTTCAACTCCGCCAATTTCGGCTAAACCAGAAGATGTATAGCCATTATAATTTTACATAGCGGTCTCACCTTCAGCCGTGAGCAGTGTCTTAGTCTGAGAAGATAGAAGAATACAACATCCCATATTTTACATAAGCAAGTCGCTCGAAGGAGCCGAATCTCTGTATCCGACAACAAAAAAGCTTGCATTCGCAGTTGTCACCTCGGCAAGAAATTTGCGCCCATACTTCTAATCTCATATGATTATCGTACTTACGAACCATCCATAGCAGACAATATTGTACAACCCAAATCAACTTGGAAGATTAACAAAGTAGACAATCGAGCTCAGCGAGTACGACATCGAGTTTAAAGGAAGAACCAGCAAAAAGTCTCAAGTATTAGCCAAATTCATAATCCAAGAATCCAAAGATTTTGAAGCTATACGTCGATGGATCATCCTAGCAACACGGTTCCAGAGTTGGAATCTTTAAAGTAATCTTTTCGCTTAGCTTTTCCAGCGTCAAATAACGAGGCAGAGTATAAGGCTTTAATTGCCGGGATCAGATTAGCAAAAGAAATCGGGGCAGCAGAAGTCAAATGCTTCTGCGATTCACAACTAGTTGTCAATCAAGTCAACGAAGGCTATGACACAAAGAACGAACGAATGGAAGCATGCTTGAAAATCGTAAAGGACCTTTCAAAGGGTTTACGATTCAAGGTAAACCAAAATTTTTAGATCGGAAAACACTACAGCAGATGCATTAGCAACCCTGGCATCAATATCAGATTTTATTCAAAGGAGAATCATTTCAATTTAAAGCATCGATAAACCAAGTATTGATCTACCAAAAGAAGACTTTCTGATTGTCTCAGCAATTACCTACAACGAAGATGACCCCAATACCGAGATGCCAGATGCATCACAGTCTGAAGAAGTTAAGATTGATTGGCGATGTGAGATCTTGGCTTATATCATCGACGGAGAGGCCCCCGAAGATAGATGGACTGCAAGACACCTCAAAGCAAAATGCGTATTCTATACTCAAGTCGATGGAAAGTTGTACCAATGGAGCACAAACGGAATACTACTAACTTGTATTGACGGCGACGAAACAACATAAGTAATACGAAACACTCACGAAGGAGTAGGAGGAAATCATGCAAGTGGACGATTGCTTGTACACAAGATACGAACTCTCGGGTATTTTTGGCCCACAATGGCGCAAGACTGTGGAATACGCATCAAAGTGTGACAAGTGCCAGCGACATGCACACATAATCCATGCTCCAACTGAAGAACTGCCGTCATCAATCATGCCTTATCCATTCATGCGATGGGCAATGGATATAGTTGGACCTTTACCTTCATCACGTCAAAAACGCTTCATGCTCGTTATGACAGATTATTTCTCAAAGTGGTGGAAGCTGAAGCCTACTCTCAAATCAAAGACAAGGATGTAGTCAAATTCGTGTGGAAGAACATTATATGCCGATATGGATTACCATACGAAATTGTCTCCGACAATGGATCTCAATCAATCTCGGCCAAATTTTCAAATTTTTGTGCTAGATGAAATATTCGCATTAGCAAATAAACTCTGAGAAATCCTTAAGGAAATATGCAAGCCGAAGCAATGAATAAATAAATCCTAGATGGGATAAAAAAGAAACTTGAAGAAAAGAAAGGTAATTGGTCAGACGAGTTGGATGGAGTATTATGGTCACATCGGATTACCCCGAGACGATCAACTGGCCGAACTCTTTTCTCACTTTCGCATGGGATGGAGGCAATGGCACCCACCAAAGCTTCAGTTCCAACATTAAGACGAACCGTTCCCCCGAGAACAAAGAAGCAAACAACGAAGCAATGGCAACATATATTGATGAGTTGGAAGAACATCGAGACAATTCATTACTTCGGGTTCGGAACTATCAACAAGAAGCGGCAAAGTACTACAACAAGAAAGTTCAAGGTAGACATTTCACAGTCGGTGATCTTGTACTCAGAAAAGTTTTCCAAAACATGCCATAAGTGAATACTTGGAAACTCGGTGCTAATTGGGAAGGACCTTACATAATCACAAAAGTAATCAAACTCGGCGTCTACGTGATCACAACAATGGAAAGAGCAATAATTTCAAGGAGTTGGAACTCCATCAACCTCAAGTGCTATTACTACTAAAAGGCAAACGCGACCTCGGCGTCAACGATGCATCTCGTGAAAACCTCGCATGAACTAAACCAAGTCTTAAATATATTCGAGTCTTAAAACCTCGCATGAACTAAACCGAGTCTTAAAACCTCACTCAATCCAATCCGAGTCTTAAAAATCTCATAAATAATAGAGCCAAGTCTAAGAACCTCTCTAAAGCTGAGATCTAATTCTCATATTTAGCCGATATTTACTTCTCATAAACGACAAAACGCAAGATTTTGTATAGAAAACCGAGAATATATTCTCAATCACGACAAAACGCAAGGTTTAGTACAGAAAACTAAGATCCAATTCTTGATGCCGACAAAACAAATGGTTTTGTACAGAGAACCAAGATCTAATTCTCGATGCCGACAAAACATAAGGTTTTGTACAGATAACCGAGATCAAATTCTCGATGACAACAAAGCATAAGTTTTGTACAGACTACCAAGAACATATTCTCGATGACGAAAAAACATAAGGTTATGTACAGATAACCAAGATTAAATTCTCGGTGACGACAAAACAGAAGGTTTTGTACAGATAACCGAGATTAAACTCTCGATGACGACAAAACATAAGTTTTGTAGAAATATACCATTAAGCAAAATGAAACTTTATTTCGTTCAAAGTTGATTTTTATTTTTCGCCAAAACTTAAAAAAAGAGAACGATTCTAAGATCGAAACTTAAAGCCTGACTCTTTAAATCTCAGCTTCCAAACGCAAGAACAGCAAAATGTTCTCTTTCTAACAATCAGGATCTATACTCTCAAATTTAAAAGGGAACTCGGCTATCGCAATTATAATAGATCTCGGAATAAAACTTTATCATTGTTCAAATTATCGTAAAAGAAAGGAGAGAAAAGAAAGTTTTATGATTTCAACACTTCACTTCATTCAATAAACTTTATACAATTTTCATTATGCAGAAAGCAATTTACAAGTTGAAATTTGATTACAAGGAACCAAAAGAGGACGACTCTGAAGAAAGAGAGAATTCAATTAAAGATATAACTAAATATGCCGAGATAAATTGGCGACTACAACTCCCAATCTAGCATTCAGCATTTGAAGCTTTGCCAACTTCAAACTGCGGGATGACCAAGTCTACAAGATGCAACGCTGTCAGATGCTCCCTGTTAACAAGTTCTGTGAACTTGTCCAACTTAGCAGTCACAAGATTCGTCACTGCTGAAGGTATGACAACACCTCGACGAGAAAGCAGTTTAAGAGCATTCACCGACCCGAGATAGTCGGCATACGACAACATGGTTCCAAGATTAGTATCCAGATCATTAAACCGAGAAGCAATTCTGTCAAAGTGCGCGGTTAGTTGATCATGAAGGCCTTGTAAAATTTTCTTATTCTCTGAAATCACGACCTGATGAAGTCAGGAATCAAAATCTTCCTTCATGGATTTCAACTCGGCCTCCAGTGCGTTCATTTTTTCGTTGTTATTCTCTGCCAACTTGAAGGCATCACCTCGGTCCGTATCAATGCAGCTTAGCGACTACGTCAAAGCCACATTCTGTTCCACCAACTTAAATACATTTTCACGTTCTACCTTCAACTCGCCTTTTAGACGAGTAATTTCTTCCTTGAGAGTAGAAAGCTTGGACTGGGCCTCCACTACTTCAAGGCTCCCACGACTAGCGAGATTAGAACTACTCCGGACATTTCCTTCTGGTGTAGCACGAGACCTTTCTCGCTCCAACAAGATCCCGTTCAAACAGGTGACAAGCTACAAAAAGCATAAAATCAAAAAATAGCCAAATACAATTCTTAAGGATCTAACTCGGAGAAAAAAAAACTAACCCTGAAGAGCAAAAATTCAACCTCTTCGTATTCCTCCCGGTTTTGCATCTGATCTGAGCGAGGAAAAAGCTCTAATGTAGTTCTGATCTGACGCATCATATCAGCACACTCACTCTGGGACTCTAAAATCGGTCTCGGATCATCATGGTTGTGAGTAAAGCGGAAGTCGGGAGAACGTCTCCTTCTCCGACCTGACATATTAGAGGAACCTCCCCTAGAAGCACCTCTAGACAAAACAATGCTCGAAGAATCCGCCCTAGGCTTCTTAGAAGGTCTAGAACTACTTTGACCGGCATTCGACCCGGCCTTAACAACAACAATGTCCAGAGTTAGGACAGGAGAGGAACCAGAGGCCCTAGCAGCGTTTTCAGAAGGGCGAATGTTAGCCTTATCCAAAGCAGCATTAAGATTTTCTTCAACGTTTGGGATTTTAAAGTCATCAAGACCCATTTTTGAGAAAGGAACAAAGAAGATTAGAGGAATTTAACTCAAAGGAAGAAGTTTAAGCAGATTAATCACAGAAGTAAGTGAAGAGTAAAAGTAAAAAAGCACAATATTTATAGAGGGAATTAACGGCAGTTGACACGATGTCAAACAGTAATTAATAAGTAGCGGGTCAAATCGCTCCGCGCTCCAATTGGAATCCGAGACATGGACCGAAGATTCTAGAAGCAGGAAACTCAACCGACTCGGAAATTCCTAAACATAATTTTCCGAGTCTGGGGGGACAATTGTTGGAAGTGGATCTGAGATCCTACTTCGGTCCACTGTAGACAATCATCCGAAAAATGCTAAGTGTGGAACTCGGTGAAGTTATCGAAGCTCCATCTCGGTTGTCTAAATGACAACTCGGAAGAGCACCTTCTGGGATAAGCATCAGAAAGAAGAGCGAACTCGGAAGACACATCATCAACAAAGAAATGGAAATTTTCCTATTCCGACATAGAAAATTTCCTAAAATCTAGGCAGTCTGTTATGATCTAAACAAATTGTAATTTTTCCTTATTCGTTTAGGAATGTAAACCGCCTCTATAATCTATAAATAGAGGCAAAGGTCATTTATAAAAAGGATTTGCTTTCTAATACACATTAAGCAATAAAAACGAACTCGACATTATCTTTGACTTCATACTTCCCTCTTCCAAACCTTAAAAGTTTCTTACCCGTTTTCCCCTTAATTCCTTAAAGAGAAGGATCAAAACACCTTGTGCTAGATCCGACTTGAACAAACAACGTAATAATAAATATAAAATAATACATATTAGTAGTACATTTATATAAATGATCTATTGATATTATTTGTAATTTATAAACATTAATTACAAACACCATCTCTATTAGTTATAAATTATAATCAAAATATCTGGAAAATATAATAAAGAAACAGACTTTTATGGTATAAATTTTGGTTTTAAGACTTCTAATTTTATATTTTTATGAAAAAAATAATAGTAAAATTTTAAAAAGAAAAATGTAAAATGATAGTGAACCGAGTTTTAATATTGACCCGGGTCACCGGTTTTTGAATGGTTTTACGGATTTAACTTAAATTCGAGTTTTAACTCAACTCAGACCAGTTTTAGTAGTGAGTCACAGTCCAACCAGTTGGACCGGCCAGTTCGATCTAGTTTTCAAAACACTGATTAAGATTTGATTTTTCTTGGTTTAATGTATGTTACTAATAATTTATTTATATGAATATTTTTTTATAATTATTAAGAATTTTTCTAATCTCTATAATATAATAAAACCGTAACGTTAAATGAATATGGAACTAAAACCGTAACGTCAACTACTGGAACCGTAACGTCAACTACTGGAACCAGAAACCCATACAAGTACCTTTCAGTGAAGAACTCCTTACAATACCAAATCCTTCCTGCATAAGAGATATCAAATTGACTCAGCTTATAATATACAAATTCGAAATCAACACAGTAACACATGCACAAATATCTCACAATTATTACCTTCGGGTCGAACCGGTTTTGCAGGAGGAGAAATTGACACTTCGACTGTAAGAGTTAGATGACTCTTCGACAATTCGATTTTGAAGTCAGAAGTCTATCGGCGAAGTCGGAAGTCCAAGACGGAAGAACGAAGAGATTTTGAAATCGGAGAAGGTATATAGATTTCGAAATTGGAGAAGGTTTCTGGGGCTCGAGTGATGAAGCATAACAACTAACAACAGATGATGCAATTGGCTAGAAATTAAGAGTTTTTGGTAAACGGAGAATCAATGTGTTTCAGTCTTTACTAAGAATTTCTGGGTTTGTCGCTGGTGGAACTTAGGTTTGGGAAAGAGAGTCGAAGAAGGAAAAAGGCTAAAAAAATTTTTAGACTAAAAACTTTCTAAGTATGGAGGGAATCAAAAATTGATTTTCCGCCATAAGTTATTACAATGTTTTAATTAAAAGTCTGCTATTAAAAAAAATTGTTGTATGAAAGTGTTACACGAAATTTTATAACGCAATATCATAGCTTTTATATATAATTGATGCTATTAAAAAAAATGCAGATACAAATGATAGCACGCTATACTCGTATGCTATTAAAAATCAGATTTCTTGTAGTGAACCTAATGCTTTTGGTTCATCCGAAGAAATTTTCAAAAGTTAATAAAGGAATTTTATAAAGACCATAAATTAAAGAAAACATAAATTGTTCAGCATTAGATGAAACAATCGTAAACGATAGAGCGAAACTATTGTTTTTTTTAATCGTCTGAATATTATTGATAAAGTTTAATAGACTAAAGTTGCATATTACAAAAAAAAGGTAATATCAAATTGGGCCCAACAACAGCCCAAATTGGTTTGGGCGATCAATTGGGTCTTAAATTGGTTTACAATCGGTTAAGAACATAACCCAACAATTGGTTAACAATTAACCGGTGATTTCTTTTATTAGACGGATTATGTATATTTTAGGTCCAATTAGATTGTAATTAGTATACTTTAGGTGCAAATAAACTTCTCAAAATAACTTTGTGTGCAATTAAACCGACATATAAAGAATAAGGTGAACCAGTTGTTATATCCAAACTTTAGGGTGGAAATAGATTGTCGACCCTTAAAGTTATGTATGACATTACGNAGTATACTTTAGGTGCAAATAAACTTCTCAAAATAACTTTGTGTGCAATTAAACCGACATATGAAGAATAAGGTGAACCAGTTGTTATATCCAAACTTTAGGGTGGAAATAGATTGTCGACCCTTAAAGTTATGTATGACATTACAAGAGAACAGAGCCTTCTGACTTCTTGATGGCAAGATTATCAAAATTAATTTTGAATTTGAACAGGTAAGGAAATATTGCTTCTATTGACACCAAGTTACGCATGAAAAAATGCATTGCCCTTGGCCAGAAGATATCACTCCTCTAGACTCGCCAAGAACCACAGAAGACGGTGGCATAAGGCAAGAAAACAAATCGACACACGAACAGCCAAAAGACAAACCGACACCACCCAAAATGAGCTTAAATTAGGCTAAATAACCAGAATCACGTCAGGATACACGAGGTCTGCAAGACACAAAAGAGTACTGCTCATCTAAATCACCATCAGAGAGCAAGATGCTCACACCTCAGTGCCTCCAACAACAACAACCTAAACAATCTCTAAAAAGAACGTGCACAAATTATGAACCCCAAAAGGAGGGACCTAATAATGAAACAATAACAAAGGAAGGAGTGGAGAAGGTGGAGAATAAGTCCAATATCATAGCGAACATGAATCCAAAAGGGACCAACACGGATAAAGGTAAAGGCCAAGCAACCATCCAACTCTCAATAGAAAATAATGAAATTAAACCCTCTACGCCCATCAACCTGATCAACAATGAACCACCTTCGAATCACGCAACACCACATGACTTGCCCCCATAATCAAGCGGACTTAAAACAACTATCAGAAAGACGTACACGCTCAAGTGTCACACCCATTCTTATACTGAACCCCACGTTACACCAAATAAGACACCGCAATTGGGGAAGGAGGATAAGGTCTCAGGAGGGGTTTCTCTGCCATAAAAGAAATAGGAAAATATTAGACAGAACAATGGATACTAATATGAATGAGTATCCAATTATCTATAAGGGTCTGGTGGCTTCCCAGAAGACACCCAATATACAATGAGTGTACTCAGTTGGAACTGTCAGGGTTTGAGGAGCAACCTAATAATTCGACGTCTGTAAGAAATACGACAACATATATTTCCAAACTTCCTATCCTCATGGAAACAAAAAATAAAAAAGAATATGTAGAATCCATTCAACAATGGATGAGATATAAATATGTCCATATTATAGACCCGGAAGGACTTGGTGGCGGCTTAGCTCTCTTCTGGAAGAATAAGGAGGATATTACGATATTGCAAGGTAACTCCAATATTATAGACACTCGTATGGTAATAGGGCAGCATGTGATATACACATCCTTCATATATGGACATCCGGTCCGACACCTACGACTCGTGGTATGGGATTAGATTAAGATGATAGGAGCAACAAGAAATCATCCATGGCTACTTATAGGCGACTTTAATGAAATCCTTTTGAACTCGAACAAATGAGGAGGACCTACAAGACTGGAGTGTTCTTTCTACCCAATAAGAGGAGTTTTCAGAGAATGTGGACTTCAGGAACTACCTAGCAAAGGACCACCCTTCTCATGGATGGGCTACCGCAACTCGGAGTGGATACAAATTAGGCTGGATAGATCTTTTGGCAATATGGACATGTTCAACATATTTCCTAGATCAAATTCCAAATACTTAGCTTTTTGGGGATCAGACCATAGACAGCTAACCAAGTTTATCATGGAAGAGGACGATTATGAGAGACGTTTCTTTTTCAACTCACGTTGG
This sequence comes from Lepidium africanum, assembly GCA_900406405.1. Classification (NCBI taxonomy): domain Eukaryota; kingdom Viridiplantae; phylum Streptophyta; class Magnoliopsida; order Brassicales; family Brassicaceae; genus Lepidium; species Lepidium africanum. The sequence continues at coordinate 11,380 of OVAX01001771.1, read as the reverse complement.
ACAAGATGACACGGCCTTCGAGCAATTATTAAAAAGGCCTGGGAATACAATACAGGAGCACATCAAGCGACAGTCTTTGGCAATATTTCAAATTGTAGAAGAGACATAGCACAATGGGAAAAGGTGAACAATTCTAACTCTCACAACCAAATATTGAGAATCCGGTCCCAATTGGAAGAGGAAACAAAAAAGAACAATCCAGACAGACTCATGATTAATCATTTACATAGAGAACTGGAACATCAATTCATGGAAGAAGAAAAATTCTGGAAACAAAAGTCCCTAGAGAAATGGCTACGGGAAGGAGACAAAAACACAAAATTATTCCACAATAACATCAAAGCACGAAGACTCAAGAACAAGGTTCTCTTTTTGTTAAACGATCTTGGATTCCCACATTACACAGAAGGATCTAAAGGAACCATAGAAACTGAGTACTTCAAGAACATGTATAACATCACGAATCCACAAAACATCGAGCATTTAACGCGCTACATACATCCAAGAGATACATCCACTATGAATGAAGCCTTGTTGGAACCAATCAGAGCCGAAGAAGTCAAACAAGCAGTTTTCAGCATCAAGGGAGAAAGTGCTCCAGGACCGGATGGCATGACGAGGATATTCTTCTAAAAATATTGGGATATTATGAGAAAACAAATAATGGAAGAAATTCAACAACCTTATACAATAGGCCACTTCCTAGAGGAATGGAATTATACGTTAATAAGTTTGATTCCCAAAACACATAATCCTACAAACATGGCCGAGTTCAGACCAATCAATCTATGACTGTACAAAATCCTATCCAAGATCATCGTCAAAAGACTGCAGCCATTTCTGGCGGAAATAGTATCGGAAACACAAGGGGTTTTCATCACAGGTAATCTAATCTCTGACAACATTTTAATCGCGCATGAAGCAATGCATTATATACAGAAATACAAACAAGGTCAGAACAAATACATGGCGATTAAATAAGACATATCTAAAGCCTATGATCGGTTGGAATGGTCATATTTAGAACATGTATTGGCATAATTAGGTATCACACAACAATGGATCATACTAATTATGTTTTCCATCTCATCAGTGATATACTCAGTGACCCTTAATGACCGAACACGTGGGGTAATAAAGCTGAAGAGAGGATTATGGCAAGGTGACCCTTTATCTCCATTCTTTTTTATCCTGGGCACAGAAGGAGTTATCAGTGCGTTGAAAGAAGAAGAAAATAATGGGAACATAACAGGGTTGAAATTCCATGAAATGTCCCAACCATACAATAACTTCTTTATGGAGATGACATCCTCTTTATCAGTAAAGCCACAACTGAAGAAGCTACCACTCTCGAAGATTACTTATAAAGATATGAACAGGTATCAGGACAACGCATCAACTACACAAAATCGGTAATAACGTTTGGTACATCAATTCCGCCAATAAAATAGGCATGCATAAGAGACATAATGGGGATCTACTCACAACAATGGATGGGGAAGTACTTAGAACTACCAGAGACATTCGACAGATCGAAGAATGAGATCTTTAACTATATCACAGAAAAACTGAAAGATAAAACAACGAACTGGTACACAAAACATTTGTCACTCGGAGGGAAAGGTATAATGATTAAATTGATTGCGCTATCACTCTCCATTTATGCCATATCATGTTTCAGATTAACGAAAAAACACACAGAGGCATTAATAAAAGCAATCAGATCCTTCTGGTGGAACTCCGAACAATCTAGGAACAAAATGAACTAGGTTTCGTGGGCCTAAATAACTAAACCAAAAAGAGATGGAGGACTTGGCTTTAAAGATATTGAGCGATTCAACCAAGCATTGCTTACCAAACAAGCCTAGAGATTACTTCATCGGCCAGATACTTTGGTGGCAAGAATTTTCAAAGCCAAATACTACAGGAACACCGAATTTATTAAAAGCACAACAGGACAACAACCATCTTACGCATAGCGCAATATCATACACGGAAGGACAATCCTACGAAAGGGCCAAATGAAACAAATAGGGAATGGGCATGATACTATGGTCTGGACTACAAATTGGATACAGGATACATACCCTCGACCTCTACTAAGCAAAAAGTCACTTTTTACTGTAGAACTCAAAGTATTAGATCTACTCTCAGACACATGATGGAGCATTATGAAGATATAGGACACCTTCCACAAATCTGAAATAGAAAAGGTACTACAAATTGTTCCAAACACCCAACTCAAGAACTCATAGATTTGGTGCTACAACCTATCAGACGCCTACTCTTTTAAAAGTGGATATTGGCTAAGTTCTAACATAACCGGATCCAACAACATACTAAGGAGCCATAGTCCAAACATTATAACAAGCCTAAAACAAAAATGTTGGGATATACATGCACCGATACGAATAAAAATATTCCTATGGAGAGCTCTATCCGGTGGTTTAGCGGTCTGAGCACAACTCAAAATTTTTAAAATTATTGATGACGAGATATGTACAATTTGTGAGGACATTAGTGAATCAATCAATCATACGCTCTTCCATTGCTTACCCGCCCAACAACTATGGCAACTATCAAACTTTCTGATATTCATGCATTTTACCCATTTTAGTTTCATAGTTTGCATATGTTTGCATTCATTCTCATCACATATTATGCATTTTAGAGTCCCATTAGGATCATTGTGGCATGTACATAGCATTTGGAGCATCTCAGGTACAATGGAGCATTTTGGGGCAAGATAGGCTTGAAGAATGCAGGATAGGCTTAAAGACTGCAAGATAGGCGTAAAACTGAAGAGCTTGAGCCAAAGACCTCAAAACTGAAGATTGCACAAGCCTAACTCACTCAACTCGCCAGCAGAACTCGACCTGTACCAACGAGTAGAGCATGTTGACTAAGCCAAAAACTGTCTTTCTGGGGGTACTCGCCTGTCAGACTCGCAAGTTATAGGCGAGTTTGAGCATTCTGGAGCATTTACTGAAGATGGACTATGTAGACTCGACCCTTGCACTCGCAAGTCACCCCTGAAGCGACATGGACCGACTTCATTTATTTTTACCGACTTTACTTTTTGTTGACTTGGATTAGGGCTTCTGTATGTTGGGCCCTATAAATACTTTGTTAAGCGAAAAAACGTTGTAACCTAGTTTTTGCCTCCTTTGGTTATATCTGAGAAATTCTCTTTGTCTCTTTCATTGTTCTTTGCTGTTTTGAATTAAAACCATTGTTCTTGCTTAAATCTCGTTTTAAGTTGGTTTGATTTCGTTTCTATCTTTATTTTCTGTCTTAGATTATGTTTTTTGTTTCTAAGTTAGAGGTTGCGCGACTATCCATGGATAGTGAGTAGTCTATTTAGGGTTTTATGAGGAGATAGAGTAGATCTGGGTTTGATTATGGGTTTTTGATCTTATTATTTGAAAACTGCCATAGGTTTCGCTAGATTAAATGTTCTTCATGCTTATTTCAACTTGATCATTTGAAATCTGATTCGTAGGCTATCTCACCGGGAAGGTGTTCGATGATATGCTTGGCTTAGGTTCAGTCTAGGATTGATGCATTATAGCCCAAGGGATTGAATGTTGAGAGCGTCAATTGGTTGTTTAGGAAAGGCTCGTAGTGCCAGTTTGAGTGTCTGATCACCAAGGGATTGAGTTAGGTCGCATTTGAACTGAGATTTCATGACCACGAGAGTGGCTTGTTTACATTGTTATCCTGATCCGGAACTTGCCTGTTTAGGTTGCTAGATAAATCAGAAACCAAGGATTAGGTCTAGTTCGTTGACTTCACTCTCCTCACAAGCCCATCTTTCTTATTTGATTGCATTTGTTATTGCTCTGTTTTAGCCTATTTCTCTGTTTTAGCTTGATTGCTCTGTTTTTACATTTTCGCTTAGTTTTTATTTTCAAGTTAGATAGGTATATTCCTATCCTATTTTGTATTTCTGCTTAGTTTTTATTTTCAAGTTAGATAGGTACATGCCTATCCTGTTTTGCATTTCTGCTTAGTTTTTATTTTCAAGTTAGATAGGTACATGCCTATCCTGTTTTGCATTTCTGCTTAGTTTTTATTTTCAAGTTAGATAGGTACATGCCTATCCTGTTTTGCATTTCTGCTTAGTTTTTATTTTCAAGTTAGATAGGTACATGCCTATCCTGTTTTGCATACCTGCTTAGTTTTTATGTTTTTAGCTGATTCAGAATCACATATTTTACTTGATTTGACTTAAATTAGATAGTCATCCATACCCTGAATGTTAGCAGCTCACTTTGGTTCGACAACCTTATATACTATAAGGATTTGATAATCTCGGCTCAAAAACCTTGTTATCAAATTGGCGCTGTTGCCAAATAAGTGTTTGCTTGCTACATTCTGGGTCAAAAGCTTTCTAGGATTAAGTTTTTTATTTTTGTTTATCACNAAGTGTTTGCTTGCTACATTCTGGGTCAAAAGCTTTCTAGGATTAAGTTTTTTATTCTGGGTCATAACCTGAGCTTTAAACTTGTTTGTTCTGTCTTTAGTGTGTTTCAGGTATGTTCATTACATAACTCGCCACTCACCCTGCGAGTTGAAACTCTCCAACCTGTTGTCCTGTATTGATACCTCATACCCGCTCTAAAGGAAACTAGAATCTGCTCAGTCCTATAGACAACATTCATTCGCTTCAACGAGTACTTAGAGAACAAATGGACAGGATTAAGGGTCAGAACACAGAACACAGAGCCAATGAATGGTAACAATACTAGGCTGACAGCTCAACTGAAGCCAACCCGCACCAACCTCACATTACTCTTCCAGACTCGCCTCTACCTAGAGGGATAAGGCAGATCAGAGCAGGTGATGTGCCTAGTATTCACACTCAAAGGCATGGAATTCGGCCCCCACTAATTCCAAAACAACTTCGAAATCAAGAGTGGCTTAATTACAATGGTGCAGAATAACAAGTTTCACGGTTTGCCAGCTGAGGATCTACTCGACCATCTCGACGAGTTTGGGCTAATTGTAAACGGGTGTTTCTAGCTAAGTTCTTCTCAACATCCAGGACAGCCAAGCTACGAAATTCCATCTCCAACTTTGTTTAGAGTAGGACAGAGTCTCTAGCTGAGGCCTTGGAGCGTTACAAGACATATCAGTCGCAGTGCCCACATCATGGTTTCTCTGAAGAGACTATCCTGAGCCAATTCTATAGGGGCATTCAGTCTAAGCTGCGGATGTTGTTGGATACAGCTAGCAACGAAAACTTCCTGAATCAAGACGTGGATGATGGTAGGGATTTGATTGAGAATTTGGCACTTGTTGATGGCCAATATGTGGAGGACTATGATCATACTGAATGAAGGTTAAGTGCATTAGATTCGGTCGCTCGTAAAGAGCTGAAAACTTTGAGTGACAAGATAGACAAGCTGTTGCTGGTTCTTCACAAGCAAGTCAACCTTGTTGAAGAGGATCAAGACCAAGAAGGGGACGATGAAATGGTTGCTGAGATTAGCTTTCTAAAAAACCAAGGAGGTTTAAGAAAGTGGCATAACTACAAACAGAACAACAACCTCTCTTACAGGAGCAACAACGTGGCTAACCCTAAAAACCAAGGAGGTTTAAGAAAGTGGCATAACTACAAACAGAACAACAACCTTTCTTACAGGAACAACAACGTGCTCAACAAAAGGTTTGGATACCTAAGCAGCAGTACTATCAGAGTTTTCAACCTGCGCATCAAACTTCAAAGTCAGATAAGAAAGCACCTTCAGACATAATGGAGATGCTTCAACAAATTCAACAGAGCCAGACTCATAAGCTGCAGAGTTCACAAAGTAGTTCATAGAGGTACATCACAAGATAGACACGTCTCATAATGACTTGAACTGCAAATTTGAGACTTTGAATGCTAGGCTCAAATATGTTGAAAGCCAAGAAGCTTCTTCTTCCATCACGGTCAATTACTAGGAAAGGCAGTTCAAAACCCAAAGGAGTACACAGCTCAGCCCATTACCCTTAGGAACATTTTTTACTTCTTTTGGCAAGATCAAACAGCCACCTTTTCTCTTGTTCTTATTTTATTTGCTTCTTTAGTGTAAGATCTTAGATTATGAGCTGAATCAATGTTTATGGTTATTAATGAAAGTTGCTTAGTTTTAAATGCTAATTCTCTCTATGTCTTTCTTTTTTATTTTTGGGTTTATGTTTTTCACCATGCTTAGTGGGTAGATTTCTTTAGGGTTAGTGAGGAGATGGGTGAGATCTGAGTTGAATCATGGTAGTCTCTCTTGTTTAGGTTAGAATTGCTCAGATTTTGGTAGATTAGATGTGCTTTATGCTTGTTTCAACCTGATCAATTGGAACATGAACACAATGGAACAAACACCCACCAAGTGTTCGATAAAATGCCAAGTTTAGTTCTAATCTAGAACTTACTGCTCTTTGAACATAGATTGTTGTTTGGAGCAGTGGATTTGCTTGTTACAGCCTTTGCTTATTGCCAATCTGATTTTGATCACCAAGAGATTTGGTTTTGGTCAATCTCAAATTGAGTTTTCATTATCCATGAGAATGGTTTGATTGCTTGATTCATAGTTGCTGTAGCTCAAAATCAACCTGTTAAGTTGCTGCATAAGAGTAGAGGACCATGATTTTACTGAAATCCATTACCCATATCTCCTCATGAACCCTTGTTTTTGAATCTTATAGCTTTTGTTCATCTTGCTCTGTTTTTCTTCTAATCCTCTGTTTTTAGATTGCTCTGTTTTGATTTAGTTTTGTCTACATTTCCATTTAGTTCTGAATCAATCTTCTTAGATAATGGCTTGAACTAGTGTCTGATTGCATTACCTATTGCTAGGCAAGATCCAGTTGGTTCGATACCTCAAGTGCTATGAGGATTTAGTAATTCAGTGGGGTGAAAGCCTGTTACCAACCTTCTTAGTTCATTGCACTTGCTTGAGGCCAAGCAAGGACTAAGTTTGGGGGTGTTGATATTCATGCATTTTACCCATTTTAACTTCATAGTTTGCATATGTTTGCATTCATTCTCATAACATATTATGCATTTTAGAGTCCCATTAGGATCATTTTGGCATGTACATAGCATTTGGATCATCTCATGTACAATGGAGCATTTTGGAGCAAGATAGGCTTGAAGACTACAGGATAGGCTTGAAGACTGCAAGATAGGTGTGAAACTGAAGAGCTTGAGCCAAAGACCTCAAAACTGAAGATTGCACAAGCCTAACTCACTCAGCTCGCCAGCAGAACTCAACCTGTACCAGCGAGTAGAGCATGTTGACTAAGCCAAAAACAGTCTTTCTGGGGTACTCGCCTGTCAGACTCGCAAGTTATAGGCGAGTTTGAGCATTCTGGAGCATTTACTGAAGATGGACTATGTAGACTCGACCCTTGCACTCACTAGTCACTCCTGAAACGACATGGACCGACTTCATTTATTTTGACATACTTTACTTTTTGTTGACTTGGATTAGGGCTTCCGTGTGTTGGGCCCTATAAATACTTTGTTTAACGAAAAAAGTTGTAACTTAGTTTTTGCCTCTTTTGGTTAAATCTGGGAAATTTTCTTTCTCTCTTTCATTGTTCTTTGCTGTTTTGAATTAAAACCATTTTTTCTTGCTTAAATCTCGTTTTAAGTTGGTTTGATTTTGTTTATATCTTTAAATGTGAGACCAATAAATATGCATATAATTGTTTCTCTAATTTTGGGATTGGGATCAACACTACCAAGTTCAATGTAAGAAAGTATATTCAGATAGAGCGGTCTATATTTTACTCTGAAAATCTAGACAGAATATATCCAAGACATATTATCGAGAATATCACGATCATTTTTGAGGGATATCAATTCTCAACTTCACAAAATAGATGAACTTTTTCCTTATAGAATGGAAATTCTCGATGGATTTTGGACTATTTGTACCGAATGGAATAGTGATTTTTTTTGTAGTATACATTTAGTTACATAGCCGGCACATATCGTAAAAACAATTATGAAATTGGTATACGTGATTACATAACTGTTAAAATTTAAACTATAATTTTGTTAGTAAACAAAAAAAAATGGTTTGATTTTGGTGTTTAGAAAATATTGACCGGAGTCAAGGCCAACGATAACAAATTCCGATGTCCAGTTAACAGAAAATTGTATAGTTATGATGCTTTCACATGGTTAATGATAGTTCCTGTATGTAACAATGACATAACATAAAATCTATGTAGAAAATGACACATAATCAAATTTGGTACCTGTAGCTATGTAATAGTTTAAAGTTTGTGTAGGTAACTATCAGTTTTCCGAAATTTATAGCCTAACATAAAATAACCATATAAAGCTTCTCTAAAGCTCATAAAAGTGTTCATAGTAACATTTGAATTCTAATGAATGTGAAATTTGACGAATATGTAATTTTTATTTCATATGGAATATAGTGGAATGACTTAAAATCAAATGGTTACAACTTATTTTTGCTAAATGTGAAATATACTAGATTCTATTTTTTTCATCAATCAGATCGACAAGACTCGATTTATAGCCAAAAGTCACCCTAAAACCCCGTCTAATATACCTCTATAGTAGGGAACGATTGAAAGCCTAATGCAAGAGTTACTAGTTGGATTATCTACCACCAGACAAAGAAGAACTGAACGAATCCTTCTATAAGATTTTATAAAAAAATAATTCATCATAGTGTTTTGGCTATATATATATATATATATATATATTAGTAATTAACTAATGAGAGTAATACTACAATTGTTGTTTGATTTTCTCACTCATTTGCATATAGGTTCCATTTATTTTTTTAAAAAATGTTCAGATAACGCGACGATGAACCTTGATATATATGTCAAACTTTCTCTTGTGATTCATGAATTTGGAGATGTATTATTGTTTGAATAGCTAAACCCACCATATACGCCTTGGGTATATTTCGCCAAACCGAGAGCCAAATCAAAATTTGATCTAAATCAAAAGAAACTAAACTAAATAGGAATTGACTAAACATTCGAAGAGGGTCTAGGATTTTTCTATCCAAAACATTGAAGCCGAACATGGAAAAAATCAAATATCTAATATATATATATATAATACCTAAACTATAAATATATATAACTATTATTATTTAAACCTGAAATCATATTTCTAATTAACTAGATATTCAATTGAATATTATCTATAGAATGATAGTATTTTATGCATAGAATGCATGATAAAACAATAAAGGAAATAGTTCACAAAGAAAAGTAAAGAAAAAGCGATACATGTGTAAGCAAACACCATGTGTTTTTTCCGATCTCCTTCTTTGGCTTTTGGTGACTCCCACTGCCGCCAAAAAATGGACCCCTTAGTCTTTGTGTTATTTCGCCCTAATATTTTCTGAGATTGTAGCTGGAGTATGTGACTTAAACCATCTCCTTCAGCTTCTTTGGTCAACAGCGATACTTTCCCTTATATGCATATACTCTTAACCACACCAACAAGCAAATGCATCTAATCTTAGCCAAACCAACAAGCAAGATAACAAGATGAAATGAAAGCAATGCAAATGAAATAAGATAGCAAATGACAATATGATAAAAGCGAATGATCTAGGCAATGACAATCAACCTAGGAACAAGGTAAATGAGTGAATGATGCAACAAGGAATTCACTAATGCACCACATAGGGCATGGAACACAACAATCATAGCAAGATTAGCCCACTCTCATGGAACTAATCACTATTCAAGAGAAATGACCCAAATAAACTCTCATTTGTTAGATCAAGACTCTCAAATGCTTTATAATCAAGTCCAATAAGATCAATCTCTCCCATAACATTATCTCTCGAAGGCTATGGAGAGAGATCCGTAAAATAGACTCTTGGGAATTTCACCGAACACCTCTCGGGCGTGATTTTCCTAGCATCTAAATTCAAGTGATCAAGTTGAATCTAGCATTAAGACTAGCTAGATAGGAGGTTCTAACAATCATAAGCATCAATCAATCATTACCAAGTCCTAGATCTAGCCAAAACCTAAATCATCCTAGAAGACTACTCACTAATGCTAAAATCGATTTCAAACATGTATGGAAAGCAATGCATAATGAAAATGATTAGAGAAATAGACAAGAGATTCTTAATAAGATTAAGAAATAACCCAAAAATATGGATTATATAAGAGGATCTCAATGTTTGTTCTCAATCACCTTCAAATATGTTCTTAAGAAAAATAAGAGATAAACTTAGCTAGATCTACAAACTTAGAGAAATTAAAAGCTTCTTTTTGTTTTGTTGGTCCATCCATGTATTTATACCCCTTGGGATTAGGGTTTTAAGTCACTTAAATCGAACCAAATTACACCGGGACAAACCGGTTTTAACCGAAAAATCAAACCAAAATATTTTGTGGTTCACGTGTCTTAGGCAATATAGGTCGAGGGCTTGGTCGAGAGTCATGACCATCCATATGTTCGTGGGTCGAGAAACGAACGAGAAATGATGATGCGTTATGTCCCATGGTCGAGAGATGCAGCCGAGATGAAGTATCCGCTGTCGAGGGAGGTGGTCGAGGTCTCAACATTCCGTGGTCGATGGATCCGTTTGCTGGGTCTGTCTGGTCCACAGGATATCCGTCGGGTGAAACCTTAACCCGTACAGGCTGAGAGACCTTGCTTCTTTTCTTCAAGCCGCGGCCTTGGTTTGCTAGCCGCGGTCAGCCTTCGACTTCTTGGCCTTTTTCCAAGCTTTTTCTCTGGGCTTTCTCCTTCTTGAGCATAAGTCCATCTTCCATGCATCCAACCTCCTCATTTGAGCTCCAATCTCCATAGTGTAAGGTCCCAATCACCTAAAAAGACCGAAAAATGAGAAAATATGCTAATGCAAAGCTTAAGGACTCTAATGCATGAAAATGACCCTATGTGAACCTAAAATAACATGTAATGCAACTAAATGACTAGAAAATGATGCTAAAATGCAATATAAACTAGGTTAAATATGAGACACATCACCTTATCGATCGAGTTCTTTGTTTTGCTGCGATAGGTAAGTATCTACCATATCTTTCTCCTGTCAGGATCTCCTCCTGCTCTACACCAACGTTTGGCTTAATGACAACTTAGTCTTCAATTAGTTTGTTGGAAGGATTGCTCGGTTAATGTTTTTGGTAGTGATATGATCGTGGAGAGCACAACGGCTGCAGCACCAGAAGTAGAGGGTCGGATTACACGTTCTAGAGNAGCACCAGAAGTAGAGGGTCGGATTACACGTTCTAGAGCTAAGGAGATGGCCAGAGAAGCTCATTCCCTCATTGCATAAGGAGTTGATGAGCTAGCAGCTGCACAAGTCTTCAACATCTCCATCTTGAAAACTTCTCCTGGTAATGATAACTA